>PVKZ01004657.1:0-74779 GCA_004027375.1 Macroglossus sobrinus | reverse complement strand
GGTTTTTCCTGCTAACGAGATGGAGTCGCTTTTCCTACCCTTGCTTGATCTGGGACTTGCTTTGGTCAATCGCCTGTGGCGGATGCGATGGTGAACCGGTTCTGGAGCCCAGTTCTCAAAGGGACGCGCATATCCCTGTCTGCTCTCTTGTCACACTGCAGGTGAGCCACAGAGGTGCTGGATGAGGCCGGCCTGGATCAGCCAGGCGTTCACCACTCTCAGATTCCTAACTTGGCCCACACCAGCTGAGTCCAACTGAGATCAGCCAATCTCCAGCCTTGACTCATAAATAATAAAGGATTACCCTTTCAAGCTATTGAGTTTAGGGGCTGGCTGTTACGCAGCAATAGCTGACTGATACATCCTGTGGACTTCCCACCCCGATCTGATATTGAATACTGGCTTAAGGAATAGAAAACTGTGGGGTTTGCTACTGACAACATTCTGAGCATCGCCTTCATCATAATCATCACCATCATCTTATAATCTCCGTATCATTGAGCATTCGCTTCATCCAGGCCTGGGCTGTGACTTTATGTATACTGTATGCTCTCATCTCCCCGACCACACTCGGAAGCAGGTATTATTAGTTCTCCATATTTGCTAGATGATGAAACGGAGATGCAGAGAAGTTCATTCATTTGCCTGAGGTCATATAGACAAAAGAAATGGCTGTATCAGGACTCACCCCCTATGGTGGGACTCATGCAGAGAGGACATTCCCATGAAAAATGCATTCCCTGAGGGCACCTTGAGACCCCACCCTTCAATCCCACCCACCCCAGGCTCTCTCCTCCCACTGGGTCTTGGCAATCGAATCCGAGACCAGATGGCAGTGTTTATAATGGCTTCTACACAGTTAACACCAGCATCCTTCACTTTAAAAAGTATGAATAAAATTTTCGGTCCCTTTAAGGCGACAAACCCCTTTCCCTCCTGGAGTCGCCCTCTGGAGAGCCTGCAGTGAGCTAGCTCCTTCCCCAGGGAGCTGGCCGGATTCAAAATCCCGGCGACAACCGCGAGCCCTTCCCCTTGGGTGCCCCGGAGTTTCAGAGGGCGGCTCTGCTTAGGGCTGGTTAACCTAACGTGCACAATACACATTTTTATTAAAAAGGGAAGAAGGAAGCCGCGGAGATGGCAATGGGCCCTAGAAGGACATTGTTTTTATTGGAATTAGAATCGCTTTATTTAAAAAATACAGACACCCTCCATTTTCATTGTATCACTTGGCTTCGCAGCCCATGGACAGTTTCCGCGGGTAATTCCAATGCCGGCTGGCTCTTTCTACACTGTCAGTTCTGAGCACTGACACTGTGGTGCACTGGGGGGGGGGGGAGTCCCCTGGGGGTGACACTAATGCTGGGGACCCCTCCTGGCCTGTAGGGCTCATCCCCAACTCTAGTTAATCCAAACGGTGCCCTCACTCTTCTCATCTGCACAGGTTTTTGCTAAGACCTGCTGGGTTCCGTTTCAGGAAACGGATTTCCAGAGGTGTGGCTTGAAAAGTGGAACTCCTGTGCTTTGTAAAAGGGTCATGAAGCCGCGTGTGAGTGCGGGCTGCTCTGCCCTCAGCCACTTCTGGGGGATTCTGGTTCCCTGAGAGCCAGCCACGTGTGTCTCTCCTGTGAACTAGCCACTGTGCCCGCTGATTCCCCGGCAGGTGGCTCCTTCTGGGCCGTGTGACGTGCTCTGTTCCAGCATTGTCTCATTTTATCCTCGCAAGGGGGGTTCTACCGTACTCTCTCTTTCCAGATGCGGAAATTGAGACTCGGCAATGCTAAGTGACTTCACTTCAACCAGTGGACACTTACCGGACACCGACATGGGTCAGGCTCTGTCCTGGGCTTAGGGGCTTCCGTGAGGATGGAAGAGACAGGGCAAACTGGTCCCAGGGCACGGAGCTGGGGGCCGTGGTGTCAGGTTGCAACGCCCTGGGACTCCAGGACGCCAGCTCGGTCCACGGTACGGAGCCCCTCATCAGTGCCAAGTCAAGGAGGGGCGTCCTGGGCCTGCCCTGGCCTTGTCCACCTCCAGTCACTGTCCCATCCTGGCTGCTGCAGACCTGGTTCCTGAGAGGTGGCTCTGTGTGGCCTGGTCCAGGGCCTGGAGCAAGGTGCTGCTGCTGGGACCGCAGCCCCATGAGCCCACACAGGTCTGCTGGGTGGGTGGGAGGGGGGACGATGGGCCGTGCCACCCGACTCTTGGTCGTCGCCACCATTTCCGCACCTGCTTTCGGGTTTGTCCGTTCATTCTGTGGTACTTACTGGGCAGGTACCGAGGAGAGAGCTATGAGTAAGTGAGGCATAATCCCAGCCATGTGGTCACCAAGACTGATGAAAACAACAACAAAATGTTTAATTACAAATAGGGGTAAGAGAGCCACACGGGAAGAAAACAGTCCAATGGCAGAGCATCAGTCATTGGTGGTAGGGGTGGCTTCTTCAGCTCCCAGTCGGTGGGCATTTAATCTGGGATCTGAGGGGGAGAGTGACTCCACCGTGCAGTGAGTCCGTGTTCGAGGAGAGAGGGAGGGAGGCTCAGGCAGCGGGAACAGCAGGTGCAAAGGCCCTGAGGTGGGAAGTAGCTGGGGAGTCAGGGAGAACAGAGAGGGGACCCAAGGGGCTAAGGCCAGTGAGCCAGGGGAGCTGGGATAAGGTCCCCACAGGGACGGCTTGGCCACGGGGTGCCTCCAAGTCTCTGATTCTACGTCAACAGAGGGCCCAGTGCCTGTCTTATCACGACGATGTCCCCAAGCCTTATCCTTCCACTGCAGTGGATGGGGGGAGGGAATGGAGCCCAAGCCCCCTAAAAACCTGTTTCATAGAACTCGTGGATTAAATAGGGTTAAAGTAACCAGATGAACCCCCAAGACTGAGGAAGGAAACCGAGGATGCTGCAGGCCTCGGGGAAGCAGCCTGGCTTGGATTGGAGTATCTGTGCGGGTCCTTCACTCCCTCCCCCCCATTCCTCCCAGCAAGGGGCCATCCGTCCAGGCCCCAGCCCAGTGCAGTTTCCCTGGGCCATCTCGGGAACAAAGGCCTCAGTGCAGACAATGGGCCCTTTTATGTGGACGCCGGCCCCAGGCCGGGCACAATCGCTGATTCATAAACCAGGCCCAGTCCCTTCGCTCAGGTAGGGTTCAGCCAGGAGGGCTGTGCGGATAGAGGAATAGAGACCCGCCCGCGTCTTTGATGGGGAAAGGCTGCCCCCTGGTGTCCTCCAGGGGTAGTGCTCACCCCCAGGCCTCTGGGACCCTCCAGACAGAAGAATGCTCTGGGATGACCCAGCACTTAGAAATCGTACAGATGGGGAAACTGAGGCCTTGGAGCGCCCAAGGACTCCACTCAGGTCATTTTCTTAACAATGAAGTTGTTATTGAACAGTCCCCCCCCCCCCCGCTGTATTGAACAATCTAGGAAAGGAAAGGGTATCAGGGAGCTCAGAGCAGTGGCGAGCTGATGGCAGCTCAGGCTGCTTCCTTTCAGAGCTCCACGCGGCCCAAACCTTCCCACCTCCGTGTCCAGTGATGTCGTGTCTGCAGCTTGAAATCGGCGATGGTGGGAGTGTTCCCTGCGTGGAAATCAGCAAATGCAGCCAGGACCTCCCCCGCTCCCAGCCACCCTCTCCCCATTCCCTGGGGTCCCGTCTCAGCTCCAGAGCTATGGGTTACTGGTGAAATACGTGATCTCATTATAAAATCAGGATCCATTGATTCAACACACAGTCGAGTGCCTACCCCGTGCCAGCCACAAGTCCTGGTGTTGAGGACATAACACAACACGAATGGTTAGGAAATAGCAAAGTTAGAACTGTCACTCTTTATTACAACCCCAGTGGTGGTTGGTTTTGTGTGTCTACCTGACCAGACCAGGGGTGCCCAGATATTTGGTCAAACGTGATTCTGGGTTTTTCTGGGTATTGATAGATAATATTAACATTCATCTTAGTAGACTGAGGAGAGAGCCCGTCCTAATGTGGGTGGGCCTCACCTAATCAGCTGGAGGCCTTTTGACCAGAACAAAAGTCTGATTCTTCCCTTTGCCCAGCAGGAAGGAATCATCAGACTATGAGGTCTGGGGTCCAAACAGATCTCTTCTCTTGCAGTGCTCAGCCTCGTTCATACTGTTCCAGCCACGATATTCCGTCCTCTTCAATATTCCTCAAGCAGGCTGGGCTGGCCTCTTCCCCAGGGCCTTTGCACTTGCTGAGTCCTCTGCCTGGAATGCTCCTCCCCCACATGTCCACATGGCTCCCTACCTCCTCACACCTTCATTCAAATATCACCTTCTCTGTGCGGGCTGTTCTGGCCACCATCCAATATTGCCCCCTGCCCCTCCCCACCGTGCCCCATTTTTCTCCTTAGCGCTTGTCACTCCCTGAGATGGCACATTTTACTTCTTTTTCTTGTTACTTGTAAACGTCAGGGAAACAGAGATCTGTGTCTGTTGAGTTCATCGCTCTATCTCCAGAAACTAGAACAGTGCGAACATAGTAAATAATTGTTTCTGGACTAATCAAACAGTTGAGGAGTGGACTTTGGCCCAAACTGATGATACTGTCTCGTTCGGTCTGCATCCCTCTGCTGGACCAGCTGCTGCCGGCCCAGCCACCCGAGGTGATGGGACAGGCTGCCCCCATGCCCTCCTCGGGCATTTCTGTAGCGTGGGGGAACCTGCCAGATCCCACTCCCCTTGGGCACCTCAAGGAGCAGTAGGCAGCACTAGTTCCCTCTGAGGGGTTGGCCAGGATGAGCTGGGCAGGGCCCAGAAGTGCGGTTTCGTTGTCATCCTGGGGAGAGGGTCGAAAAAAAACAAACTCACAGGCATGGCTTTTCATAGTACACTTGCACACACGTACACGGGGTCCAGCAACGAGAGAAGGGGTAAATTGTGAAATTTTTGTATAATGGAATATTTACAGCAGTTAAGATGGTTGAACTGAATGAACCCAGATAAATCCCACAAACAGCATTGAAGAAAAACACCTAGCTGTGAAGGAATGCATATCAGTGACAAGACAGAAATGACACCCTTTATATGAAACATAAAACACGTAAACCATAGCACATGTAGCTTAGGCTGCAAAAATGTACGAACGAGATGAAGTAGCATCTGACTCCGGCTGGAAGAGGTCACCTGTGGTGTGACAGGCTGGGAGGTGCCTGGGGTGGGAGACGCAGGTGCTTTTAATGCAGATGCAATGTTTTATTTCTTCAGCTGAGTGATAGGTTTACAATTACGTGTTGTATTTGTTGTTCAACCTTTTGGTATCTTAAATAATATATATTTTTTAAAAAAGGAAGGAAGGAAGGAAGGAAGGAAGGAAGGAAGGAAGGAAGGAAGGAAGGAAGGAAGGAAGGAAGGAAGGAAGGAAAAAAAAGTAGAAAAAAGGGGACCTGCAGAAACGGAACCAGAACAGCACTCCTGAACTGGGCATCTGAAGGCCTGGGTTCAAGCCCCAGCTCTGCTGTGTGGCACAGGGCCAGTCGTTTGCCCTCTCTGAGCCTCCGTTTGTCCATCGGTGCCACAGAGCCAGTGACCCCCCACCTCACACGATGAGATGGGACCCTGGTGAGAAACGTGGTCTGAAGACAGGGAGGGTCCCCAGGGAGCAGAGCGACAGCGCACAAGGCCTGAACGCGGAGCCCCTCCCCGCTCGGGGGTCAGTTCCTTCCATTCTTCCGGGAGGTTCTCAGGAGGCAAGAGAGGTCACTCATTTGGGCCCAGACGGTGGCAGGCAGTATGTCCCAAGCAGGTGCCGGCCCAGCCCGCACCGTCCCTGGCACGGGCTCAGCGTGTCACCAGCGGGATCTCATCCGCGACCTCCCCACTGGGTAGTCGTCACTCCCTCCGCTTTACAGGAAGGAAACCGGGGTTCAGGGGCGGTTATGAGAGGCCTGTCCAGAGGCACCCCCTGGAGTAAAGGAGGCGAGGCTGAGCAGCTGAGCAGCGGGCAGGCGTTTGTGCCCTGTCCCTGGGGAACCCAGAAAGGCCATCGTGCCTCCTTTCCCAGCGAGGGGGAAATACTGAAGGGACCTCCTGCAGCTGCCCGAGCCCCCTGCCTCACGCCCCTGCAGGGTGGAGGACTGGAGGACGGGCGCCCCGCAGCGGTCGGACATGGGGTGAGGTCGGACACGGGGTGCCACCTGCCTCGTGTGTCCCCTCCCTTTGGGGGCAGCGGACCCCGGACCCCACTGCCGTGGCGGAAGCACACCCCAACCTGTGCATCCAGAGCATCTCAAACTCTGCCCGGATGTCGCGCGAGCGGAGGTTCTGTGTCGCCGCCCGCTCGGGGGCGGAGCTCAGGGGACGTGGGGCGCCCGCCAGGCTGGAGGACCGCGCTCTGAGGAGCAAGGCTGTATGTACCGCGATGGTTTACAACCTCGTGCAACGTGACAGTCGCCGGGGGAGCTTTCAAAGCGTATTGGATTCCTGGCCCCACTCAGACGAATTAAATCGTAGTCTTCTAGGGGCAGAGCCCGGGGACTGTTTCTGTTTGTTTGTTTGCTTGTTTTTTTTTTTTTTTTTAACACTCCCCAGGAGATTCTAACGCGGGACCAAAGCTGAGCTACTGTCGCAGTCGCAGACCCGGCTCTCAATGTCCACCTGTGACCAGATGGGTAGTGGGCTGATAAGTGAGCGTTCCACAGGCGGTCCTCCTCCTGCTCCCCCTCTCCTCCAGGCACCCCTGAGACTCTGAACCCTGAAATACGAGTTGCCCTTTGAGCCACTTCCCTCTGCCACAGTGCGTTTTACCGGGGCGCTGCACTGGCACTCTCCCGGGGACAGGAAAGCAGCCCCCTTCTTCCCCACCTGGCTGATGTTCTTCGTGTGTGGGCTGCATCACTCAGAGCCCTGGAGGACGGAGGAGCACAGTCACCCCAGCCCCTGACAGCCCCCCAGGTCTGCGTGCTCTCTGAACCCCCGAGTTACCCAGAGGGGAAGCTGGAGCGTCTCTCTGCTGTGGGGGGTGTGGTGGAAGCAGAAGATAGAGGAGCAACCCAGTTACCCCAAACCTCCTGAGGACCCCCCCCCCACATGTCCTCCAGCCTGGCAGCCTCCCCCAGGCTCTTAACCAGAGGCGGGTGCTGGGCCAGGCTCTCCCCCACTCTGCACTGCCCTCTGAGTGGAGCCGGCTGGTGTGAGGGCCCCAGGTGTCAGCCCTGCGCCCCCAGAGGCCTTGAGCAGGGGCTGAGCAGGAGTCATTGGGCCCCGAAGTGGCAGATCGCGAGGTGTCATAGGTGTGGAGGGAGATGTCCCCTCCCCAGGAGTGTGGGCGGGACCTATGAGCTGCTTGTGACATGGGATGGAAAGGGGATCATGGAAACCCGTGCCGAGTAGGGACAGGGCAGGCGCCACCCCGACTGAGTAATCAAGGTGGACGTCACCAGTGATCCGGTGGCTGTCACCCAGTGCCTGGTGTGACGCAAGGAGAGGGCACTTCACCGTTGTGCATTCTTCTCCCAGACCCATAACCGCTCCAATCGTGAGACCACGTCAGACGCGCCCACCCTGAGAGACGCTGCACAAACACTTGACCAGGGCCCGTCACAGCTATGGGGTTGTGACCACCGGGGAAGCCTGAGAAGCTGCGACGATGGCCCAGCAGGTCCTGGACTGGCTCCCGGGACAGAAAAAAAAAGACACTCGTGGAAAAATCGGGGCAACCCCAACGAAGTGAGGGTGGATGGTGCCAACGTCAGCGTCCCAGCTTCAGTCAACGGGGTCTGTGGCCCAAGACGCTGACGGATGAGGGCAAGTGGGACCTCTCTGAGCTGCCTTTGCACCTCTCCCGTGCATCCACAAGTATTTCAGGATCAAACGTTGGTTTGAGAGTAGTGAGGGGGATAAGCACGGAGCGAGACCGTTTCTCTTTGGCACGCACCTGCGAGGTGGTATATCCTGAGAGAGGAGACGAGCCCGGCCGCTCGCTGGAGCTGAATGTACTGCTAGGAAACAGGTCCGCCTCGTTCTCCTCACCGTGATTTACAGCCAAGAACTCAGACCCCCATCCAACCTCGCTCTGAGCCCCCGGAGCAGGCACAGGGTCCTCCGGGCAAAATCAATGCCTGGAGGTGACTCTGTGCATTTCACTGCCATCACAGGAATCCAGATTTATGTCCTGGCGAGATACGTCCCAGGGCCATGGAAAGGGGTCTGCACGAGCAGCCAGGTGGTCTGGGCTCAGACCTGCCGTTTCCGTCTGTGTGATGCGGGGCTGTCCGCTTCCCTTCTCGGGACCTGAGTTCTGGGACGTGGTGGTCTCTACGGCCACTTCCAGCGCATGGCAGCCGGGGTCTCTGGTTGCCAGCAACAGAATACAGCCGTGGGAAGAAAACCTCGAGTAGAAAAGAATATCGCTGAAGGGAGTCTGTGGAAAGGTGGGAGGGTCAGAGAGTATTAGTGAGAAGCTGGCGGCACAGCGGGTATTAACCGAGGTGGAGTAATTCTTGTAATAAGCAACCTGCTGTTTCGGTGGCTTCATGCTGTTCAGTGTGTTGCAGCCTGATTGGGTAGTTGTGGTTGTTGGTGGTGGTGCATGTGCATGTGTGTGTGCGTGTGTGTGTGCGTGTGTGTGTGCGTGTGTGTGTGTGTTGGGGGCGGGGTCTTTGCTCTGTATGGCCATTCGGCGACCCAGGTTCCTTCCATCTTTGGCTCCTCCCTGCCTGAGTGAGGACCACATATGAGAGGCTGGTCCCCACAGTTGCTGATGGTTATTTCTGAGAATCAGGATTTGAAGTGGTTTCTATCTTCTTTAACATTTCATGATGAATATATATCTTTTTTTTTTTTTTTTTTTTTACGGAAAATACAGATTATTGTTTGAAATTCAAAGCAACTTCTTTTTCTCTCTTGGGTCTGGCTACTGCCCTCCCATGGGAACCTCCATCCAAACACTCATAACCAGCGACTTCCTGTCCGTTGTCCCCAGAACCTTCATTGCTGGGTACCTTCTCGGTCCCCCCATTTCTCTGGCTCGTGTCAGGGGACACCTGGAAAATGTAACCAGCGCACAAGCAAACTGGGCCGTGAGAAGGGGCTTGGATGTCACAGCTCCTGCTGAGAACTGACTGGGCGGGCACTCCCCCTCCCTTGTCATATTCAGTCTTCGTCACAAGCGTGATAAAGAACAGGTTCTATCCTCACCTGTTTTCCCGCAGCCCGGAGAGCTCGAGCAACTCGCCCAAGAGCTGAGGTCACGTGGCCCCCTCCCATTCACGTGGCCCCTGGTGCAGAAAGGGACCAGCCTGCACAGGGAGGGTCCGAGACCCTAAAAGGGACCGATATTTGCATAGCTCCTTCAGGCTTTTGCTGACACGGTACAAACCAAGGTAGGGACACTTTCCGCCTGCGTTGCTCCTCTTCCTGCTGTCCGTGGAAGCGTGGGCCAGGTCTCCTCAGGTGGGGCTCTGGAGGCCCCCCGCTGCTCTGGAAGGGAAGCCATGGAGAAATCCCCCTCTCAGCCCCGCCGGACCCCTTTCCCTTCTCCGTGGCCTTTTCCCCATTCAAGAGGGATAAGTTCAGGCCTCTGTCATCTTACGAGAAACCCTTCCTCGGAGTCGGCCTTGAACCTTCCCTGTTTGAGTCCCCACCCAAGCCTTCCGCATTTCTCACGGATGCTGTGTGTGCCCTGTGGGGTTTTCAAATCCATCCTCATGCTCCTCTCCCCACGGTTCCTCCTCAGTCAAAGCCTCCATCACTTCTCAGTGTCTCCGTCCACCACAGCTCGACCCACCCGACCCTCCGCCTCACCTGGACCACTCCGTCCTTCCTGGACTTTGCCCTCCAATGAGACCACATTATCATAAAGACGGCTGTCCTTGGTCCTCTCTGGGTCTGTCCACCTGCAGTGTCCTGTCCTCACCCCAAACACACACACACACACACACACACACACACACACACACACACACACACACACGCTCATCTATCTATCTACCATCTATCTATCTATCATCTATATCTATTATCTATCAATCATCTATCTATATCTATTATCTATCTATCATCTATCTATCATATATCTATCATTTATTTATCTATCATTATCTATCATCTATCTATCATCTATCATCTATCTATCAATCATTCATCTATCTATCTATACCTATTATCTATCTTTCTTTCTATCTATCTATCTATCATTATCTATCTATCTACCTCTGATTCGTCTTCATTTTTTTCATTTTTCTTCTCCTCTCTCTCACCTCCCGTCCCTCCTAGCTTGGGTCTGCCTCCTCTCTGTCCCCAGGGCACCTTAAACTTCCTCTCCTGCCAGGACACACACCCACCTGTAATTGTCTGTCTTTCCTGCTGAACCATAACCCCCTGAGGTGCAGGACGATGTCTCACTTGTCACAGCGTCCTCAGGACCTGGCCGCTCCTGAGCGTTCAGACGTTTGCAGTTTCGCAGCTTTAACTGGGAGAGCAGGACCTGAGCTGTGCGTCCTCCCTGGCCCCGCCCCGCCCCGGAGGACGGAACCGCCCGCATCCGCCACGCTTCAGTCAAGGCCTCTGGGTGGCACCCGTGAGACGGCCACTGGGTGGCACCCCGCGAGACGGCCACTGGGTGGCACCCGTGAGCCATGAACGGCCGCTGAGGCCGGGGCTGAAGGGGTCTGTAGCGAAGGGGGAAAGTTTGTAGCTGCTGAAGGAACCAGGCGCTCTTTACGTACTGGATGGTGGTTTTCTCGTGTCCCACAGCAGCTGAGAATTTGTACCATTCCTTCAGACCGACGATGGCTCTTAACAGACCACCCGTTATCTTGAGCCTGGGTGCTGCAGAGCTAGGAAGGGCGGACCAGCTCATCTTCCCCACGTGGGTGGGACACTGGGCAGGCACCCAGGCAGGTGGAGCCCGGCTCTGCCTGCCATGGAGTTGCTGTGTGACCTTGAGCAAGCTCGTCGCCCTCTCTGGGCTCCAGTGTCCTCATGCCAGTTAGGATTCTTGGGTGTAAGTGGCAGAACTGACTCTGACTGAATTCAGCTCACAGAGTTCAGAGGAAGGCAGAGAGCTGGGGAACGGGGGTGGGGACAGCCCAGGACCCGGCGAGATCACCTCTGGCACTGGTTGGGTTGAGGTGCCACATCTGTCCCCCTGTCCACACCGACACCCACAAGCCCTGCTGAAGGATTCAGGACTGTCCCTGCATCTGTGTGTCCCTCCCCCACAGTTCCTGTCCCGAATGGAAGCCACATGGCATGGCCCATCCACAAAAGGATGGGCGAGGGGACGTCTGTCCCCTCCTATTTCCATAGGACGGAAAGGGACCAGCCCTCAACCGGGAAGGGTTCGGGCAACTGGTAGCTGAAAGTGACCAAATATTTGCCACACTCCTTCTCATAGTGCAAGTGGTTGGATCAGCTGGACCTCTGGCACCTTAAAATAACACCACCAATCGGAAATACTTACACAGCCCCTGCCACAGCCCCTGCCACAGCCCCTGCCACGTAGCGGGCATTATTCCAAGTCCCCGATGTCTATGACCCGTTTAATCCTCACGAGTCCACGAGGGACAGTCAATTGTCATCTTCACCTTCCAGGCAAGGAGACTGAGCCCCGGAGAGTTGCAATAATTCGCTCCAGGTCACACAGCCAGGAGGACGTGGGGTGGGGGCCTGTCCTGTTTTCTTATCCCCGTGTCACACTGGACCAGGCTGGATGTTCCATTTGGGGGACCCTCACCAGCTCCTGCTCCCCAAGAAACGGACCCCAGGACCAGCATGCACCTCAGCTCGGAGTGTCTCCACTTTTCTAAACATTTCTCGTTTCTATGGTTCCCTGACAAAAATCACTTTTTTTTTTGTCCATAGTTTATCTTTCTGAGACAACATCCATATTTGGCTGAACAGAAGGGAAGTCAGGCAATGTTACAGGAAACGCAACCTGGACCAGGCGTGGGGATGACATAGATTTCCTCGTTAGACGTGAAATCGAGAAGTCCAGAGGGCGAGAAAGAACACGAGTTTGTTTTCAGCGCTCACGCGTGGTGGATTTTCTGCCAGACGCTTGGAGTGTCCGCAGGTGGGCAGTTCGCGTCTCTGTGGGGAACGCGCCACCAGGGGGCACACGGCGCTGCGTCCAGACCCTGTCAGCTTTGACTTTAAAGAAGAATCTCCAGGTCTGCGTTTTTCCAGAGAGGCTTCTGCAAAGTAGCTGGGAGGTGTGGCTGACGGGGCTAGAATTGTATTTGTATCTGCTGCTCATTTTTAGCAATCTGGTGGAATTCTGTCTGTCTCTGGCAAAGCAGGAGTCACTTTGTTTGGGAGAGGGGTCGAGGGCTGGGGACCAAGCCCCACCCACATTGCTACTGCCAGCCCCCCACCCCACACAGGAAGTCACCTCTGCCTTCCTCCCCACGCTCCAGGTGTGGCCCTGGTTTTGCCTCTGGCCAGAGTCTGACACCTCCTCCTCTCTCTTTTCAACATGGCCAGAGGGCTTTGGGGTTCAGATGGAGCCACTAGAGGGAAAATGGCAGCCTATCCACCCCTTTGGCACAGGTCTGGCTCAGCGAAACATCTAAACATCTCTCCTGGGGCCAGAAGGAGCCCCTCAGACCTCTTGCTTGGGGAAGGAAGGGGTCCCTCTTTTTGGCAACACCCCCTGAGATGGCATGGGGCTAGAATTCCAGGGAGGAGCCTCCAGGTGCCTAGAGGGCCACTTCTGGGAGGAGGGAGATGTCACTCAGAGGCAGCAGCTCCTCTCCCCAGTGATTCACCCCTGCAGCCCAGTCACCAGCTACTCGGTGACTCAGAGGGCCAGGGGGTGGCAGGGTGGAGGCACCTTGGCAGATATGATTCCCGTGGAGCCCACCTTTCATCTTACTCTACCTGGGGTTTTGTGTCACCTGCTGGAAAAGTCACCTCCTCCAAGAAGCCCACCCTGACTCCCTTCCTCTTCTGAGATCAGAAGCCACATCTGAGTCCTCGTCCTCTGGGTCCCCCATGTTTGGCTCACCAGGATGCTGACACTTTCCTAATTCATCCGCCTGCAGGGGGCGCCTGTTCCCGGTTCCCGCGAAGGCTCCCTCTGTGCTAATGATGGCTCTGGGACCTCAGCAGGCAGTGCATCCCTCGGGCAGCCTCGGAGGCACTCTGTTAACACTGGCCTGTGGAGGCCCACGTGGCCAGGGCGGAGGTGGAGATGAGGGCTGCAGGGCACAGAGCACCCCTGAGACTGCATCTTCCCTCTGCGACACCAGCCAGGCTCTCCGTGGAGAGCCGAGACACTCACATTGCGACGTCCGAATTCCCCATCTAGACCCGAGTCTCCTTCTTGACGGTGCTGGAAGCATGTGGCTGGAATTATAGACAAGTCCTGAGCCAGTCTTAAACAAACCCAGTCTTCTCAAACCCAGCACCCAGGCATGCTGAGCCTGAGCTCTCGCCTGGCCTTCCAGAGGCTGCTTTTGTGTGCTGCAGCCATGTGTAACGACACAGATATCCCGGCTTGAGATCCCAACATTTCTCAAAGACAGAAATACTGAGAAGGATGCCTTCCTTTTGCATAATTCAGAGTTCCCCATATTTTATCTCATTAGCATTTGTTAGTTTTCTGGAACACGAAGAGTTAACATCAGAGCAAACGTAGTTTCTGTGAGCGTAGAGCAACAGCTTCCTGAAGATGACTGCTCAGTATGTTCAGAGAGTTAGCCGCGCGGGGCCATGCAGAAGGGTGCAATGCGAGAGACGATGCTTTCATGCTGACATTTAATCAATCCCATTGTTTCTGGTGGAAAAGTGTACATAATTTGGCTCTTTTAAAATTTAGGAAGAGAATGTTAAGAGCTCGTGGTTTCCCGATGTACAACGTGGTTTTGTCCAGACATTCAATGCTGCGCTGAGAGCACTTTTGGGAAGTGTTCAGTGAGCCGCAGGGTGGGACCGGGGACCGACAGGTGCGGACTCTGGACCTGCATCCGTCACTGACGCACTGGCGAGTTAGTTAGTACACAGTTCTTCCTCTCTCTGGACCTCAGTTGTCCTATTTGTAACAAGACAGAGATGCCGCTTCTGGTTATGATGGAGAAAGGGCCCCAAATTCTCCTCTCACCCTATACGAACGCAAAAGTGAGTACCATACATGCAACAGCAAGTGTCACAGGACAGCGATGTCTTATAAAAACGGAAACAGGCAGTTCAGTTCTGTGACTGCCCGGCGTACTACCTGAGATAGAGCCCAGGGTACACAGCAGAGAGGGGGAATCCAAACAGAAATTAGTGGTCTCGCGAGGTTTAGGAGACAGAGCCCAGAGCCCTTGGAAAGCAAAAGGGCCAGAATTTGTGAGACCAGAATACCAGAGAAGAAGGAATTTCCCAGAAAGAGAGAGCTGTGGAGCGTGAAAAGGGATTGCCGTGAGCGCTTGACTCAAGTTGACCTCCCCAATTTACAGAGGCAGGGATGAAGCCTTAGACACGGGAAGTTACTGGCCCAAGAACACACGGGAGCTCAGAGAAGGGCCAGAATTTGAACCCACATCCTGGCCCCCAAACCCTTGCTTCTCTCCTGTCTCCTTCTGGGAGGCCACCCTGCATCCAGAGGCCCTGTGAGGCGGCCTCCTGCCCACGTCTGCTGAGGCTGCCCGCCTGCCATCTTAGCCACGGGTCTGCTGCTTGTGGTAGGTGCTGCAGTTTATTATGTCAGAAGTCCAGATGCAGCGTGGTTGGTTCTCTCTGCTCAGGTCCTAAGCTGGCAGAAACCCAGGCCTTGGCTGCCGTGTTCTCATCTGGAGCCCAGGGCCCTCTTCCGGGCTCATTCGGGTGGTTGGCCCAATTCAGTTCTCCTGGAACTCCGTCTTATGAGAAATAGAACCGCTCAATTTGTTGACATCGCTATTTGTCAGGTCTTCTGTGCCTCTCACCTGTGCACAATTACTGCCTGGCTCAGCACAGTGAGTGTCCCCACTCCACAGGTGCCATAGTCCAAGGAGGCCATAGAACCTCCCCTGAGAGCAGTATCCGGCAGTGGAGACAATTCTTCATGGACCCACTTCATACCTTCGTAAAGATGGTTTCATCAAAGCTTTTTTAAAAATTTAGTAACATTTATTTTATGAAACAGGATACATCTAGATATTGATTTTATGACATTGTAAAAACTTGAGAAGCACAATTGAAATATTCAAATACATTGTAACAGGTGGAGGTGGGGCCTGTGTTCACGATTTACACTGATTCTTAGTCACCTGCAGGCTGAGGTACGAGAGTCTTTCCCATGAGGCAGTAGGGCACTCGTGCTTCTCATCTGATATGTCACATCCCCCCACTTTTTTTTTTTCTTTCGCATAGGGAGGGACTGAGGCCCAGGAAAACAAGACAAATTTCCCAAGGGCTTTTGGCTACTTAGGGGCAGAGCCCTGACCCGAGCTGTTCTGATCCTAACTCAGAGCTGGGCTATCACATCCCACGTCACCCGCAGCCCCGGCCGTCAGCCCAGCTCTCCTGCTGGCCACCTGTTGTCCAGCCTCAGCGCCAGCCCTCGCTCAGCCTGGGGCAGCACCTGGGACCCGTGGGAGGGGGAGGCTGGTGTGCCCTTTGGCAGAAGTCAGAGCCCATCATTGCATTGCTGACCCTGGCATCTGGTCAGCATCTGAGCACATTTCTCTTGCTCTAGACAAGGTGGCCATACACACCTGTCCGTGGGAAGCCAGAGGATCCGGCCATGGCTTTGATGGTGGGAGTCGGGGTGTACAGCCAGGTTCCACGCTCCACCGGACAGGCCCTCAACGGTGGTCCAGAGAACCAGCTCTGAGGGCAGGCGGATCTTTGGTGCCTCCTTCCCAGGGCTTCCCAGAGCAGTCTGTCAAAATAGATTGTAAGTTATGGATTCTGGGGGGGGGGGCGGTTGGGGGACCAGCTGTTACCAAAATGCCTGGGCTAATTTTAAATCTATTCATTATGCATGATTAATTACCACAGCCCTGAGAGCGATAAGTGAGCTTAGTTCCTGCAGCACGTATCGGAGTCACGCTGGGGATACGTTATTGGGGTTACCCCCGCTCCTCCTCTTATCATCGTTGTCACGAACATGTCGATCTTAGGATAGATCTAGATTTTTACGGAAGTGGTGAAGACGGAGCAGTGTTTGCGCGGACGCCATCCCATCTTCCGGTGGTTATTACCATCTTAACGTGAGTGTGGTCCCTTTGTCACGTTAAGGAACCAACGTTAGTGACACAAACATCCATATTTTATTCGGATTTCCTTAGTTTTTAGCTAACATTCTTTTTTATGTTCCAGGATCCCACGTTGCATTTGTCGTCCTGTCACCTTGGGCTCCTCTTGGTTGTGACAGTTTCTGAGACTTTCCTTGTCTTCAATAAGCTTGACGGTTTTGAGGGATGGTGACCAGATATTCTGTAGAATGGCCCTCCACCGGGGTTTGTCTGGTGTTTTTCTCAAGAGAGACTGGTCGTATGGGTTTGGGGAAGGAAGACCACATTATATCAAGGGTACATATTATCCACGTGACAGCACTATTGCTGCTGATCTTAACCACCTGCCCAAGGTAGTGTTTGTAAGATTTCTCTATTATAAAATTACTCTTTTTTTCTTTTTAACTTCCGTTTCCTACTTTACTCTTGAAAGAAAGTCACTCCACGAGGTTCACCTTTAAGGCGTGGGGAGTTTTGCTCCACCTCTGTGAGGAGAGAGCATCTGTAGAAATTTGAAATTCTACACAAGAGATTCATTGCCTCTCTTTTATTCACTCATTCACTCATTCATTCATTCAATACTTCAGTCATAGCTGTATGGACCCATGAATATTTCTTTTTTACTTGGAGTTCTAATCCAATACTACTATGTTTATTTTGTCACTCAAACTGGGAGCTCTTTCAGTTGGCTCCCGTGTCTCTTCGACAAACCCCATCGTCGTATGTGTGCGCGCATCCACTTAAAAGTGCCTCCAACCCCAGGCGTGACATGTCCTTCGTCAGCAAAAGCCAGTTCTGTATTGTCCACTTTCTTCCCATGGAAATCCTTTCCCCTTAGAATTCCATTCTCGTTGCAGCCTCCGCTACACTTGTTGGTTTCCGTGTCCCCTCCTCCCTTTACCGACACCACCTCCACAATGCAGACGTGACGTGTGCAGTTCAGAGGGACCGCCCTGCGTTCTAACTACCCAGGACACCTTCAGACAGAGGGACACGGGGTTCCAGGATGAGTTCAGCTCACACATAACCAATGTGAGGCTCAGAGAGGCAAAGAGACTGGGTTAAGACTCATAGCTTTTTCCCGATGGATGGGTCCAGAATTATCTAGACCAAATGTTCTGTTATGAAATCGTCTGCTTTCTCCCTCTCCCTTTCTCTCTCCCTCTCCCTTTCTCTCTCTCTCTTTCTCTCCTCTCCCTCTCTTTCTTCCTCTACAATCATCAATGAATATCTCTTCCCAGCAAGCGTTGCTCTATCCCGGAGTAGAAGGTCCAGTTGTGAGCAGGCAGGATGCTGGATTAGCCCTGTGGGATTGAGCAGGTTCATACGCCCACCGATGACGGGGCCTCTCATTGGAGTCGTGAGGAAAGAAAAGCATCCTTCACACCTGCTCTGCCTCCAGCAGCCTTCAGCACCTTCACGGGCCTCAGGGTCAGACAGATGTCAAAACATCTCTGTCCCAGAAGTCGCTGGAAGCTGTGGGGGACCTGAGCACCCCACCTTGCCAAAGAAAGAGGAGCCTCAGTCTTCCTATCTGGACGACGAGGAGCTTGCAGAAAGGGACTCTGGGGAAGGACTTTGAAAGCCACTGCGTTCACTCAGCCTATTAACACAGACACCTGCCTTTGCCTTCCATTCCGGTTTAGAAGGCTTCAGATGAGATCACCTGGTTTTTCCTACTAAATAATCCAAAAGGTTCTAAGACCCAGCACATGTGAAAATCACGGTGATGGGCCATTTTGACATCAGGAGAATCAGTAAGGGACAATTAGCCATTAGTGAACATCAGAGCTACGAAAACCACTGTGCCCCCTGCCCCAGCCGTGGGCTGGGGTTGCAGGGAGTGCTGGCCTGGGGGGTGCTAGGCAGCTCGGGCTTCTGCCATTTCTGCCTCCCACTCACCGGACCCCAGAGAACCAGATCTTCGCTTCTAAGCAGCTCCAAGGGAAGCAGAGATGCTCCAAGTTAAGTGCTTCAGGGACTGCCCATCGCCCAAATCCAATTTTAATACCACTATGTTGCTAAGAGCACTTGCAGCTGAGAATTAGCTAATGCAAACTGATGTTTGGAAAAACCTTTACAGAAAAGCGAAATGGTCTGGACTTGGCGAAGCTACCTAGTTTGCATTTTTTTTTCTCCTTTCCTTCCTTCCTTCCTTTTTTATTCTTTCTTTTCTCCACCCCCTCCCCCTCTCTTCTCTTCTACTTCCATATCTAGAGAACATTTTAATTTTGGAAAGAAATGCTATGTGAGCCAAACTGATGTGCTATGTGAGAGTTTGGGGTGTGGGAGGGGAGGATCCGAGACATCTCAGCTCCTCCCGAGGCAAGGAATGAGCCTTGAAGAAGGTTCTGGAAAACTCAGCAAAGTCGCAGTCTTTGCTGTCATCCTAGGGGCAGCCCCCTGCAGTGTCAGGGCAAGGGACGGTGTGGCGGCTCACTCGGTTTTGGGGCCAGCGCTCATCCCAGGAAGCAAGTGGGAGAACAGAGGGCACGTGGCTTCCCTAAAGCGATTCGGTCAAGTGTCCCTGGGCCTCCCGACGCCCTGCTCTCGGCTGACACTTTGGATGCATGCAATGGTAAATCTCAATCTGAACATTCGGATCGCAGGAGGAGAGTCGAGGAGCCACAGGTGTGCATGAAAATCGGCTTCTCAAATAAGGGGGAGCAGCCGAGTGCCTGGGAGTGGAATGGTGGCTGACGGGTTAATGAAAAGATTGCTCTGGAGAGAAGCGTTGGCTTGGGTGGTCTCAGGTTGTGTGTTTATAGAGAGACAGGGGGCGTCGGTTCACCTGGGGAGTCAGTCAAGCAGAATTCAGGGATCAGAGCACCTGTTCCATCTGAGAATCCCCAGAGAACAGCTCTCTCAGCCAGGCTCCCAGACACCCCTCCCCGCGCCCCAGTGCTGGGACCTCGAGGGCCACCGCCTCCTGGACCTGCCCCCCTGCTTCTGGTGGAGCTGAATGCCTCTCAGCGTCAGCTGTGCTTGTTATGGTGATTACCACTTTACAAAAACCAAACGAAGGTAGGCGTGCCGAGAACGAGTTAGTTCCACAAAAATGAAGTTTAATTCTTTGGAAAGGCTCTTTCTATAAAGGGAGATCACTAAAAATAACTGCGATTGAATTAGGTGTGGGCGAGGTGACTTTAAAAGATGGAAGAGAATTGTATAAATCTAAAAATACCTGCTCTTAAGAGACTGTATCTTAAGTTCTCACTTACTTTAAAGGAACCCAAATTGGAAATTGTAGACCATGTGTTTGGGGTGGGGTTTATGTTTAAAAAAAAAAAAAGAAAGAAAAAGACTAGAAACTCCAAATAAAGAAAAGCTGGTGGCACGCCATGAAATTCATAGGTTTTTAAGTTAAAATAAAATGTTTAATGTATTATTATTTTAAGATTGAAGGTAATCATACATATCAGGATGAATCAGGTATGGCTCATAATGGTGTTTAGCTTTTTCCTGCAGCAGTGAGACTCCCTGAAGAATTCTAAGTAGGTAGTGGCAGTAACCAGTGTCAGCTTCCCAATAATTATCTGAATTATAATTGTTTCTCTGTCTTCCCTTTACACCACCACAGCTGTCTCTGCTGATAGAATCTTTTACCCCAAATTTATTAGTTCTACCCTCCCCTCCCCCTCCAAAAGAATATGATGCAATGATGTATACAACACAGATGATCCGAAGAGCATTAACTCCATGGGACTCATTTATAGAGATAAAAAAAAAAAAAGACGATTTATCAGAACCCAAGATGATTGCGATTTAACACTAAATTTGTTGCTGAGATTCCTGACTCCCCAAGGTTTAAGAGGACCTTATTCAAGCTGTTTACAGAATTTTTTTTAAAATCCTGTTTTACCAAACAGTTCTCTAAAATGACAATAGGCTGTTTAGGGAGGGAGAGGACGATGAGAGGGTGCTTGGGATCTTCTTCCCAGATTAATTTTTAAAAATTAAAGATATCCTCTTCATTATAAGACATCCTGAGAATTGGATGTAGCAAGGCGGCCTTCCGAACCTCGTGAGGGGAGACTGTATGGTGCTTTACGGAACCCCAGTCTGGGCAGTGTTGGTCTTAATATAGACAGGAACGCTGCCGTGTCGAGAAAGAGGAGATTATTTTGGGAAGCGAAATCTGCACGGACTTTTGCACATGGCTCTTCACGCGAGAGACGGAGGCCATGGGTGAGGGGGCATGGATGGAAGGTTCTAGCAGGGGCGGCTGCGGGCTAAGCACTGAGAGCCCACAGGCGGATCCATGGGTGTTCCAGATGTGTGGGCTGGTGGGAAAGAATATCTCCTTGCATTCATTGTGTGCATTCATTTTTTCCCCATTTTAAGTTATTATTTACATACACTTCTTTAGTGTTCATTGCTTCCATGGTTGACAAATGTAAGAGTTGTGTGACCATCATCACAATCAAAATACAGAACAGTTCCCCCAGATGCCCTTGTACACCCCCTCGGGACCAACCCTTTCCCCCACCCCTTGCCCCTGGCAACCACTGATCTGTTGCCAGTCCCTGCTATGTTGCCTTTCCAGAATATCATACAGATGGAACGACGTGTGTCGCCTTTAGAGTCTGGCTCTTTGACTCCGAAGAATGTTTTGAGGTTCGCCCAGGCTGCTGCGTGGGCCAGGGGTTCATTGTTTTCACCGCTGCGCACCATTCCCTCATAGGGAGGGGCCAAGCTCATTGTTTATCCATCCCACAGTTGAAGGTCATGTGGCTTGTTCTCATTGTTCTCAGTTTTCCGAGACTGCTAAGAAAACTATAAACATGAGCACAGGTTTTCATATGAATATACATTTCAAAGCACTTATCTAAAGCTGGGAGTGGATGGCTGAGTCCTGGGCTAAGTGTCTGTTTAACCTCGTAAGGACCTGCCACACTGCTTTCCCAGGGGTTTAAGGCCTTTGTTTCAGAGGAGGGCTGGGGGGAGGGGGCGGGGTCCAGGCGGAGCACCTTCCCCGGGGACCCCACCAGGGAGGCTTGGGCAGGTCTCTGGCGCCCCGTCTTTTGTGTTAGCACCCTGGGTGTCCACAGAGAGCACCCCAGGTGGGTATGACTCCCGCGTGTGTCTGTGGCACCCTCGGCTTTCATAGTCTCTCATCGACTAACAGTAAGCCTCCAACAACTTATTAAAATTCCAGCTGAGCTCTCCTGGCTGGGGTCCAGCGGCATCTGCCCCAGTTCTGCACGTGCTCACGGGCTGCCTGCGCTTGGAGGTGCCAGTCCACCCTCAGCTGTCCGCTTAGGGCGCTGCCCGGTGACCTCAGCCATCTGACACGATCGGGAAGGGGTGCGGCTTTGCAGACCGCTCAAGCCGCTGCTGTGGTCGTTGAAAAAGTGAGGCGCACATCTTTCCAGCTTTCTCCATCCCCTGTGGAAGCCCGAAGTCATGTGAACTTGAACCCTGGTTCTTACCTAGAATAAAAGGTCATTCTCCTCCATCTCAGGGTATTCCGAGAAAGGATGGGTGAGGTCAGCTAGAATATTACTTTGTCCCTTCCTTCCTTCCTTCCTTCCTTCCTTCCTTCCTTCCTTCCTTCCTTCCTTCCTTCCTTCATTATTGAACCCTGCTTTGAGCCAGGTCCTCAGCTAGGTACTTGAGACTGAATAGTGAATTAAGAGAAGTTGGTTGCTACTGAGGAGTTTAGTCTAGTGAGGAGAGAGACCCACAGTTATTTGTCAAACAATGCACTGGACGTCCCTTGAGGGTGAACAGGGTGCTGTGGGCAATGTGGTCCAGCAAGGGGACAGGGGTTGTCGAGGAAAGCTTCCTAAAAGGAGTGATGTCTGAGACATGTGTGACACTGGCCAGGGTGAGTGTGATGGGTGTGTCGGTGAGGAGTGCTGTTCACGTGACTGAGGCATGAGCATGGGGTACCAGCAATGTGGAGTGAGGTGTCTGGCATGCTAAGCAGGCAGATTCACGCAGGGGACAAGAGTGTGGCTTCTAGAGCCAGCCGGGCAGCTGGGTTCGCATCCTAGCCCTGCCACTCAGCGTCTGCTCACTTAACTTCTCTGGTCCTCGTTTTTCTCATCTGTGAAGGAAAAACGCAGCAGGTTTGTGAGAGGTCGAACGTGTTACGGGATGGAAGACACTCGGCACAGAGCCTGTCCACTGTGACGGCCCAGCAAGAATGAGCTGAGCAGTAACCGGGCCATGAGGCATCCTCAGAGTCACAGTGGTGACTCTGGACAAAGCCTCGAAGGAGTTTGGACGATTGGAAGGTTTCAAGAAGAAGAGCGATATGATGAGATTCATTCTAGAAAGAGATGAGGTGAGCATCTGGGAGACTGAGCCGATGGGGACCTGAATCAAGGTGGTGGCAGGGGCTAGAGAGAGAAGTGGATAAGCTGGAGGGGTGTCTAAGAGGTGATATGGACATACCCAGCGGCTGACATTAAGCAAAGTGAAGGGATGGGGACGAGCCAGTGATGGAGCCTGATTTCTGTCTAGTGAGGATACTGCTCAGGTCCAGGAAAGTACGGAAATGCTTTGACGTCTCATCAGCAGGGATCACGTCTTCTGAATCTTTACATCCTTCAAGCTCGTGTGGCATCCGGTGCAGAGAACAGGTGCAAGAACTGTCTGTTGGCGAATAGACAGTCTTTTCTGCCGTGAACGTCATCAAGGTAAATCCAAGCAGAGACCTTTAAACATCTCACTGGGACCTGGTCAAGCTTCTTTTAACTCTTCATTATGCCCCAAAGAGAAAAGGTTCATGAAATGAAGGGATTCAAGAAAGTACAAAATAGCAATAAACCGACTTCTCTGAGAAACAGCCAGCACTTTGTAACAACAACGTGGCAATTTTCTGTGACTTGCATTTCACCCACAACTACAAAGTAACTTCCAATCTCATGCTGTAAAAAAAAAAAAAAAAAAAAAAAAAAAAAAAGATTTTCACTGCTGGGGTAACTGATAAGAAAATTCTATCTTTAGAAGTTTGATAAAGAGGATGCCATCTGCCACTCTCCCCTTGAACTTTGTCAGAGGTCCCCAAGACAAAAAAAAAAAAAAAAGACATCTTTTCTTTGACCATCTCTCTCTCCAATACCCATTGTTCCCAGTCTGCTATTCGCCCCAGTCAAATATTTCAGCTGTAAAACTGGTATGATTTCATCTTCAAAAATGAGTCCATTTTCCCTCCGGTGAAAAGCCACACACATTCATTCCATTTATAGGAGGTGATTACGATATTCTGTCCTTCAAAAGGCCTTCTTTGGGGTTATAGCAGCACCAGAAAGGAAATTCCTAAACAACCCCCTTTGAAATGCATTGTGTCTATAGCGGAATCAGGTAGAGTTTTTTTTCCAATAGGATATTTGTTCTGTATGACGCTTGCGTTCAGCCAGAAACAGTCACGGTAAATTGAGAGAGAAGAAGAGAAAAAAGGAGAAAGAGAGGGAGAGGGAAAGAAACAGCCATCTAAATTAAAAAACAATCCTGTCCAGGTGTCTGACTTTAAGTTCAGGAATTCTGACAGCCTGTTCTGAGGGCTGACTTTGTGCCAGCTGCTACAGGGACACGGGAATGATGGGCTTTAGGGCGTCTCCAAGGAGTCCCTGGAATGCTGGGAGCGGGATCAGACAGGACCCACTACAGAAGATGAAAGGAATAAAATATGATCTACGTGGAAGGCTCTGGGAAGGAGGACATGAAGGGTTACCTGGCACGTCGGGAGGAGCAAAGGCAGCTCACATCTGGACCCCCAGCCACGCACCTGAGACTGGCAGAGGCCTCTCACACAGCGTCCAACTCTCACAGCATCTCCGCAAAGCAGATGTCATCACCCAGCTTACAGATAAACAAGGGCAAGTTCAGAGCAGTTAAGCGATGCACCCAAGTTGAGAGTCAAACTCAAAGCTATTATGTGTGAGAGGCAGAATAAGGGCCTCCCAAGGGTGCCCGCACCCTCCTCCCTGGCCCTTCTGAATATATGAGTTTGCATGGCAAAGGGGATGGCGGTTGCAGGGGCATTGAAGGCTGGACATGGGGCGGGATCTCGGATCATCCAGGTGTGCCTGATGGGCTCACAGGGGTCCTTATAAGAGGAAGAGGGAGGACTAGAGGGATGATGGCGGCTTGAGGAGGACTCGATCTGCTGTTGCTGGTCTTGACGATGGAGGGAGAGGATCACAAGCTAGGAAGGCAGGTGACCTCCAGAAGCTGGAAAAGGCAGGGGGACAGATTCCCCCGCTAGGACCTTCCGAAGGAATGCAGCCCTGCTGGCTTCTTAATTCTAGCCCGGTGAGACCCCTATCGGACTTCTGATCTCCAAAACTTCAAGAGAATAAAGTCGTACTGTTTAAGCCACTAAATCTATGGTGACTTCTTATAGCCTCAGTAGAAAACGAATGTAGTAGACCACACTTGAAGCTGGAATTTTAAATTCAATAGCGGTTCTACAGATATTTCTTCCTGGAGAACCACATAAACAAACAAACAAACAAAAATAAACACACATAAACAAATAAACAAAACAAACAAACAAAACAAACAGACAAATAAACAGAAGGAGGAGACTCAGACTGTCTGATTCAAGTCTGTCCCGCCCATGACTGGCTGTATTCCCTCGGGCACGTTATGTAAATATTATACACCTCAGTTTTCTTCTCTGGAAACAGGGATAATAAACATACTAGCCTCACGGTGGTGTTGTAAGGCTCAAATGAAATAATGCACAAAAAGGGATTTGCCTGGTGCAGACGAAGTGCTCAGCAAATCTCAGTTATCACCACGTTGTACCATCATCAGCATCATCCCCGGCATTATCACCATCGTCATCATCATCAGCATCACTGCTGTTAGAGCCACTGGTTAGAGGGCAGGTACCGGGCAGGTGCGGGTTGGGTGGGAAGGGACAGCTGAAGAGCACTCGCTGCCTCACCATCCCTGCGTCCTCCTCCTCGTCCTCCTCTGTGGCACCTTCTCACTGCAACCGGGACTTCCTCCTGGACCTTTTGGTCCCCGGATGGGCTCTGGGCAGGGTCCTGGGCCACCTGGGGCCCGCACTCCGGGATGCGCAGCTGGGCTCTGGCCATCTGTGGCTCCTCCCCCACTTCCAAACACAGCTGTGGATGGAGAGCCACAGGGCTCGGCGATGAAACCACCCGGCCAGATGCTCAGCTGTCTTGGTTACCAGGTGACGTTGCTGGGGTCCCACGTGAAGCCTCAGGGCCACACGGCCTCTAACCCCCACACGCTGAGCTTTATCCTCACCAAGTGGATTTCCGATTCCAGATTTGGTGGACAATCAGACGGTGGGGCTTGGGATGGCTCCCCAGGGGGCTGGATGACAGTCTCCGGGAATATGGGGGAGTCATCGCCGTGAGGGGCAAGTCTCGACTCCTAGGAGGGAGGCGCCAGGCCGATCAGCTGCTGCCACTTCCTCCCTCCGTGGACCAGGAAGTGACTGCTAAGGCCACAGGATTTCTTTCTGGGTTGATGAACCGTTCTAAAATGAGGTTGCATGGATGGCTGCACAACTCTGAATCTGCTGGAAACTACCGAACTGTACACTTCAAAGGGTGAATTTCGTGGTCTTGAATTATATCTCAAAAAGCCTGTTATAAATGAAACAGCGAGATAAATGTGTGATTTTAAAAAGCATGCATTATAATGTTAGGTGTCAATTATACATCAGTAAAGAGATTTAAAAGTCTACATATATTTGTATATACGTATATAGTGAGATAGCTATAAAATGAAAGATATGCATAATGAAAGATATGTTTATATGTTATATATAATGAATGCAAGGGAGAGAGAGAGAAACGGATGTGGAAAATTGTCACAATTGTGAATCTAGATGAAGCGAGATGTACAGGTGTTGACTGGACTGTTCTTATATTCTGTTTTTACAACTTTTCTGTCTGTCTCTAATTTATAAAATGTTGGGGGAAATAAGCTTGCCCTCCTTGGGCTGGGGGAGAAAGCCCACCCTCTTGAGAATCCACAGTTCCTGCCTTCTAGGACTCTGCAGATCCATTAACGCCACTTCTAAGTCCTTGGGCTCCTGCCAGATGGGTGCTACCCACCCCATCGTCAGAGAACTCACATTTTCAAAGCCCGCTGCTCCGGGCCAGCCGATGGGCTCCCGGGCACTCTCGGCTTGCTCCCCCGCAGTCAGCAGTCACCTGATTGGTGGGCCACAAGTCCTCCACGAGGGAAGCTGAGTGAGAAGACATCTCCCATTAGAGTCACCTGGAGCCCAGGTGTCCACATGTCAGACAAGCTTGTGCACATCTGTGCCGAGAAACGATTGAGTAGGTTGCATGTGGCTCAACATACTTTTCCACCTTCGTCAGGCTGCTGGTGTTGAGGATTATCTAGCAAAAATTCTGGGTCAGAAAAGCAGCTACGTGTATGAGTGACAGATGCTAAGAAGAGTCACCCTTCTGGAAATAGACACGGCAGATGTCCACAGAGACCCAACCAATGTCACTCAGCCAGCAGCCCTGACCAGCCCCTGGTTGGAAGAGATTCTTCCCAACAAGGTCCCCTCAGGAAGGAAGCTTTGGGATTGTCCCATTGGACCCAAAGGACATACCTGTGGAACAGTAAAAACAGCGAGCTAGCAACATGCCTGATTTTGGTCCCCTGATTCTGGCTGAGAATGGCCCTGGGAGATGCTCATGGGTCATCGTTTGCAGTTCCTCCCGCCCATCCCTCACAGGGTACCCAACCTCAGACAGATGACTCAGCAGCATGAGGCAGCAGGAAACAGGTTTCAGGAGGGGTCCTGAGCATGGGCATTTGCAGAAGGGCACCCTTCCCTAGCATCTTCTTTATACCTACCTCCAACTGCGAGTGTTATTAGTTACCCAAAATATTATCTGTGATTACCTGTCAGCCTTTGACAAGATGGGGAAACATAACCAACCTCATTAAGTCTTCAATTTTTAAATGTTTAGAAAATACCATTCACTCAGAAGGGTTTTAAGTTCTGCTCCACTGAATATGATAAAGGTGAATCATGGCAGGGGAGAGACATTTAAATCCATGTAGGAAGTTTTATTTATCTGCGGTTGAGAGGTACACATTTTTTTTTAACAGCCAAGTAACACTCTGAACCAGTAATTGCCTGAAGTCATGTTTGTGAAAACAGAGAGAGAATCTTCCTCATCTGAATGAGGCCATGCTCCTGGAGTTCAAGGTCGGGGGCTTCGCTGGAATCATTTTACAAAGTTTACGTGGAGAGGGAGGTTTAAAAGTACAAGTAATTGCTGATTTACTGGCATCAATAGATGACACCGATTCAGATGTTTGCCTGATGTGGGCTAACTGGGCCCTGTGCTCTGAGTTCTGTCACGTGGGTGGGTCAGAGGACATTCCCTACGTGACGCTTCACCTGGGCAGAGGCTGTGCGTGAGCACCCTGCAGGCTGGTTGTCTTGGAGGACAGCACAGGCTCCGGGGTGTGGTTCAGTGCCCTGCCCCAGGCTGGGGAGTGGCGAGGTCGGTGGTGGCTGGAGCCTTGTCTCCTGTGTCCCGGCCTTGTGTCCAGGCCACATCAAGAGGGGACAGGGGTCAGGGCACAGCAGGAAAGTTTTCTCTCTTCCCCAGTTGGCTACTGAGGGATGGACAGCAGCCTGAAGAGCTGGAAAGGGGAAGCTAGGATATGTTAATACAGGGAAATTTGGGGAAGATTGGATCTAGTCATCTAAGATCTTAGTGAAACAAAGAGAAGTTCCCCAAACCAGATCTTTGGGGGTGTGTATAGAAGCAACCCCATGAGCTCCCAGCACCTTCTCTGTAGAGCCAGCCTCATGATCTAGGCCTTCGAGATTCCCGTACACCCTCTGACCTTTGCTTCTGATTCCTCCATCATCCTCAGGGTCTGGCTTTGACTCAGCGCTTCCTTTGCCTGGAATATTTGTTCTCTTCCAGACTACATAAGTTCCCAAGCCAGACGTGACTAGGTGAGTTCTCCCGGGAAATCTACCCACCATATGTGATTGCTCTATGGAGAAATTATATTTTTTCCTTTGAACTTCTATAAACAATCATTCAATCTCTCTCTCTCTCTCTCTCTCTCTCTCTCTCCTGCCTCTCTCCCCCGCTCCCTCTCTGAAATCCAAATTTAACTCGTGGTCACTTTTTATTTATTGCATTTAACAACTCCATCACAGTTTTCCTGTATATAGGTTGTCTATTTCCTACTAGAATCATAGATTAACTTATTATTTAAAAGCATTGAAGTCATTTTGCAACTAGACAGACCTGGGTTAAAATCCCGTCTCTTATAATAGTGGCTGTGGACTTCGTGTATAATTTTATTTTGTGTCTCAGTTACATTTTCCATGAAATGAAGTGTTATGAACCGAATACTTGTGTCCTCCCAAAATTCATATGTTGAAGTCCTCACCCCCAATGTGATGGTGTTAGGAGGTGGGGCCTTTGGTAGGTAATTAGGTTTATATGAAGTCATAAGGATGGGGCCCCAAGGTGAGATTAGCGCCTTTATAAGAAGAGACCAGAGACTTAGCTCACTTTTTCTCCCCCCTGTAAGCACACGGCAAGAAGGTAGCCATCTGCAAGCCAGAATTTTTCACCAGGAACTGAATCAGGCAGCACCTGGATCTTAGAACCTCCAGTCTCCAAAAACCATGGGAATCAAATTTTTGTCGTTGAAGCCACCACGCCAGTGGTTCTTTGTTACAGCAGCCAGAGCTGACTGATGCACAGAGATAATGAGAATACAAACTCCCTAGGGTTGTTGCGAGGGTGAATGATATAATTATGCTCGTGAAGACTTCGACCATGGAAGGGCGCGTAGTAGATGCCCAACACATGCGGATCATGACTACGGGGTCATGACCGATTGCCTGAAAGCACAGACCACAGCTTAGGAGCTCTGCTTCCACCCCACAATGCAGTATGCCTTGCTTTTAGTATGCATCCAGCAACATTTTTTTTCAATAAAAAGGAAGTGAATTATCAAGTGATAATGCAGGTGAGGAAAGATGCCCTTCTCTGTGCTCGAACACAGCAGGTATGCCTTCTCCACAGAAATCCCGTGAACCATCCTAAATTCTTTACTCTCGCTGCCAGTGCATCCGATTCCTGGTACTCAGAACGAAAGCTTGCCATGGGCCTTACCTCCACTTTTTCCTTCTGAGAAGTGGTTGGTCAGACCCAAGGTTCTTCTTAATTTGGAGAAGCTCAGGAAAGAGGGAGAAAATGCATATTGATTGATTTTTCTACTCTGTCTTAAGCTCTATATGTGCCAATTTCTTTCACATTTGTCATTCTAATATTATAACCACGTTATGTAAATTCTCCAGATAAAGAAACTAGAGTTTCAGGAAGCTAAGCGGTGTCTCCAGGGGCACACAGATAGGAAGTGGCAGACCAGGACTGAGGCGGCTCGAGAGACTTGAGCACACCTTCAGTGTGGGATCAGCTCTGGCTGTTCGATTAGCTGACCCACCGTTCAGAGCAGGCATAGGCAAGGCAGAGAATGAAACAAGACAAAGCTGGTACCATGAATGAGTACCAAGACTTAAACTAACAGGCAGCGAGCTCGGTGATATGTCGCTATTCATTTGATTCAGAGAAGCAGGAACAGGGCGAGTTGCTGTCAGTACCACGGACAGCTCCACCAGAGCCTCCCGCTGAGCGTATGTGCAAGGCTGGCCAGCTCCAGCCCTGCCAGAAAACTGCTCGGATTAAAAAGACGAGTCTGGAAACCCAGCTCCAGGCTTCCTGGGAAGTGAACTGACCAAGTATCCCCCAAGGCTGGTGACGTCATCTGTCGCAAAGAGCTGATCGTGGGCATGGGGCCTAAGAGCTGGAATCCCACAGGCAGTGGAGATGTCCCCACACACTGGTTTGTGTTCCCTCCAGGGTCCAGAGCACCCGTGGTCCAGGCAGCAATCCCAACGCACAGCCGCTGAGCCAAGATCTTTGTGCACATAGGGTCAGGCGCTCCTGGGGCATGTTAAACTTTGATAGAAGAGGTGAGTTGAAAAACGGAAAAGTCTTTCAATTCCCCAGACTGAGGAGTGGCATTGGGCTATATCTCCTTAAACAGCATCCCAAACCTCTCTCTCAAATACTCACAAAGTTTCAGAAAAGACAAACAGTCATAAAAGCTAAGATTGATGCTATGCCAACAGGGGAAAAATCTACCATTCTCTCTATATAGGGCAGATGATGGGGCTCAAAAAACCAAAACCCAGCCAGGCTTTGCCTCATGGGAGAGCAACACGAATACACACACAGACACATCATATATACTCCCTCTGCACAGCACACACGTGCACACACGTGCACACCCCCGACATCACACACACACACACACACACACATACACATACACCCCCACACACCACACACCACACAGACACACCACTCACCACACACGCAAAGGAAGGAGGGGGCTTCAGAGACTACGTTGAGATTGTGGCGTCACTTACAATGATTACAGAGCAAATTAGTTCAATTTCAAGTCTTCAGGTAAAAAGGCAATTTACAACTCGGTGTTTAGCCAGAACCCCAGCTGGACGCAATGTCATCTGCCCCATAATTTCTCTCGCCGTCTGAGTCACGCGTTGACAGGTGCTTGCAGCATGCGTATGAAAGCTGGATGAATTGGTTCCCGAGGCCGAGCATTGCCAGACAGCTCCAAATCAGTGCAGCTCCTGGCTTTTGGGATTTTCCCACTGCATTAACTGGCTTTTTGAGCTCCCTGAAGGGAAAGCTTGGGCAAGACAGTTCTTGTAGATATATTGACATGGAAGAAAATCGAGATGCGGGCTGTCCTTGGAAAGGCCAGGACACCTGAACTCACTGTGACCCCTGGTTAATGCCACTCTTGCTCAACCAGCCCCTGGGACTCTCCCACCCCTACACCATGTGGCATGTTAACTATGCTTCAGCCTATTTATCAATCAATCAATACTTAATGCACTTTAAGATGCTGTCTGTAAAGCATTTACTCCGGTGTCTGATGCATAGTAGGTACTTAATACATTCTGCTGCTGGTGGAGCAGCCGTTACTATTACTGCTGCTATTGTTAGCAGGCCTAGGTGCCTGGCCTGGCCCAGCCTCGCTAGCTGGATCCAGACACGAGAAAGCCCATGCCTGCCTCTGCAAGACGTTTTTACCAAGCGGGACAGATGGGTGACGGGAAGAAGTCACATCCAAGGAATCACAGTTTCCAGCTAACCCGTAAGCTGTAAAAGGTCTAAAAAAGGTTTAAAAAGAAAGAGAGAAGGAGACAATGACTATTTCTGTGCCTGGAGAGAGAAGAGACGGCCTGAGCAAAGCAATGCGTCCTCTTCCAAGTGCTCTTTGAACATAAGTTTCCTCTTTTAGCTTAATGACATGCCAGACCGAGCCGCCCGATTAAATATTGAAACAGGACCAGCGATCTCGGGTTTCATCTGGCCGATCAATTTGAGAGGAAGCGGCCGAAGAAAATGCAAATGTCAGATGACCGAACCCAAGCGCGAGCTGAGCCTTTGGAAAATGTCACAGGAGGTACCCGGGCACCTGTGTATTATCTTGGCCCAAAGGTGAGACGCTGAGGGAAATGATGAGAACTCCCCCCACCCCCACCCGGGTCTGCCCGGGGAAGCCCGGTGCTGCTCGAAATATCATCCATGTTGACTAAGGATGTACGCAGTGTAGGATCAGAGCAGCCGTGAGCTATGCGAGGGTAACAGACACAACTTCCTCCGCAAAGCCGGCTCCAACACCCCGCAGACCCCAGAACACGCAGGGCCCACAGGACAGCAGCCCACTGGCTGGGAGTCACAGCTGCCCTGGTGGCTCAGACCCGAAACACCACTGCTTTCGTACCTGGGACCGACAGACAGGAGGGCTAGGATGGCATCAACAACGGGCCCCACAACTAAAAACCCCGCAGCCATTGTTCCCAAAGCAAAGGACTGACACAGCCTGCCGACCCATGGGGGCTGGGGTCCCCCTTATTTACAAGATAGTGGTACGTCTTTTCAAGCTGGTGGTAGAGAGATTCTTTCTCCTGAATACCCTTTGTACTGTTTGATTTTTTTTTAAAAAAAGGTATGTATGTGTGTATCACCTTTTCAAAATTAAATTTAAAAAGAATGGCAAACCAAAATACAGTCAAACAAGGTCAAGCATTGCCGTTTCTAAGCCTGTATTCACCGCGGCCTGTGTGTCTACACAATAGCAATACGACCGATTCATTTGGAGAGTTGAATCCAAATGGTTGAAGAATCGTATTATCCAGTTTGTAAATCTGTGCCAATAGAACGCCTTTTGCACTCAGAACGACTCCTGGAGAAGGGATGAAGAATGATGATCTTAAGTGTCAAGTCTGAGAGGCGGAGAGGATTGTGGAAGGGGGGTGTCCTTTGTAAAGTGGCAAACCCTTCAGCCCCAGAGCCCCCTGGGCTGCTGCCCTGTTCTGGCATGTTCTTTCTGTCCTAGCTGGCCCCTTGGAATTCCCCCCTGGGACATGCACTCACATGCATACTAGCCTGGCACTTGCCATGTTCCCTCCCCAGGGACTTCTGTCCACCAGGATGAGTGGGCTTCTCTAACCAGGGAGCAGTCCCGGTTCTCTGCCCAAAGGGATCCTGGGACGATGCCCCCGGGAAAGAGGTAGAACCAGGGTAGAGCGTTTCTCTAAGCTCTGTTTGTCACAAACACTCGTCCTCTCTCCCTGCGTTCATCCCGTCATTCCACCGACAAATATCCATTGTGCTCCTGGTATTTTCCAGACACTCTGCTGTGCTCATGTGATCTCACTTGATCCTCTCAATAATTTTAGGGATAATAACTGGTATTTATCGAGCGCTCACTCTGAGTCCTGTGTTTTGCTAAGTTTTTTATATAATATTTCTTTTTTTTTTAAATAGACTTGATTTTTTTAAAGCATTTTAGGTTCTTAGCAAAAGTGAGTGGGAAGTTCACAGAGTCCCCGTAGGTCCCTACCCCAGCACACACCGCCTCCTCCAATGTCTGTAGCCCCCACCACAGCGACACTTTTGTTACAATGGATGGACCTACATTGATGCATCACAATCTCCACGGATCCTCTCTGGAAGCAGAGGGTTCTGCTGGCCCATTTCCCAGATGGGAGCGCTCAATGCAGAGGGGGCCTGCTGCTGATGAGCCTGTGTCTTTCTCCACTGCACTGCCCTGCCCTGTGGGTTGGCTATTATCCCATTATTTAGAGAGGGACACTGAGTCTCAGTGTTAACTGTCATCTAGCAAGTGAGTGGCCGAACTGGATTCTAATTTGATCTTTCTGACCATAAATCTCTTTCGTGACACCAGCTCGCTGCTACTTCCATCCATCCTGTGGCCAGCAGACCACTGAGACATCTGGACTTGGGCATGACATCGGAGCTCAGAGACACCCTCTGATCTGGCCTCTTTATCCCTCAGTCATAAGTTAGGTCTAATTGACACTTGAGGCCAGGAGCTTCTTTGCTATGGAGGCTGTCTGTGCATTGCAAGCTGCACCCCACTAAAGCCAGTAGCACCCCTTCCCAACTTGTGATGGCCAAAATATCACTGGGGAGCAAAATCACCCCCTGTTGAGAACCACTGCCCTAAACTAGGGTGAGGGGTCTACTTTATCTTCCTTATGTAGTGATCCCCCTGCCCACCTCCCAGGAGTAAAGACACAAGCACACTGACGGGTCCTGACCCAAGGCTCTCAAACCTTCACGCGCACACAGATCGCCGAGGACTTAGTTCAAACGCAGGTCTTCACTCAGGGGTTCACAGGTGAGGCCTGAGGTTCTGCGTTTCTAATTAGCTGTCAGGTGATGCTGAGTCTGCTGATGCAGGGACTACACCTGGAGGGCGACGGCCTCAGGAGGAACTAAACCAATCATTCAAGCAACACTGCCCTCCCTCTGCAATCCCCCATCATCTGGGAGCCATGCAGGAGACGGAGCCAACCCACAGCAGAGGCTGCCTGCAGGAGCGCCCAGTCTCCTGGGAGGCAGGTAAGCATGCAAGGAGCTGTCAGAGCTGCTGTGATTTGGGCTCTGCCTCTGACCTGCTGCGGGATCTCATGGGAGCCCCTCACCCAGCCAGGGACAAGCCAGGGGCCTCCAGTCCCGAGACCTATGCTGAGCTCCCTGTGGCTCCTGAAACCTCCTTCCTTCCCCTGCCTCAGGGCCTTTGCACCTGCTGTCGCCTGCCTACAGCGATCTCTTGTCGCTCCACTCTGCACTCGCTAAGCATCCATGCGTGCCTTGGGTCTCGTCTCCACGTAAACACCCCGCACTCTGGGCTCCTGACTGCACGTGGGAAGCCGCCCTTGGCCGTGGGCCCAGACTCCTTCCACTGACCCCTCGGCGCCCTGTTCTGTGTCAGTGGGGTTCACGTGCTTTTCAATCCCGGGGCAGTGTGCAGTGTGGGAGCCGGGTCCACGTCGGTTCCTCCATTGTTCACGGGAGGCGCCCGAGACACCGTTGGTTGCACGAGTGAAGACACGGGCTGCTCGAGGAAGGGGAAACTGCCCGTTTCGTCTTCCTCTGAGCTCTGGAATGCCACCAGGCCTGCTTGCCTGGCCTGCAGAAGAAGGCTCTGAGAGCCCCAAGTGATTGGGACATAGTTATTTTGGAGTCTCAAATAGAAACCCACGAAATCAGTAAGATGCTCATGTGACTGGACTTGACCTGAATGGACCCTTTATCTGCAGCCCGCCCAGTTCCTCGTCAAGAATTTTGTTTTGCCTTCCACACATTTGCTTTACCGTGGTGGAAACACACACACACACACACACACACACACACACACACACACAATGTGCCCCTGCCCCAGGAATCGGCCGCAGGCCAGGGCAAAGACCTGGGACCCCCTCATCCGGCTCTCCCCCGGACTTCTGGGGCACCTTGCTCTCTCTCTCTCTGCTTCTTTGCTCACGTGGTCGCAAACACTCCCAGGGCTGAGGGCCGGGCACTGCTGGGAGGCTGGAAGCAAGCGGGGACCACAGCCCTGCAGAGGCCGCCCTGTGCCCAGGCCTGGACGCGTGGTGACTGTAGCTTGTGGCTGTGACACCCTCCAGCCCCAGGGTACCCAGCCCACACCTACAGCTTCTCCCGGTGGAAGGAGAGATGAGCATCTACAAGGGTCCTTCAGCCTCTTTTTCCTTTTATTTATTTATTTTTAACACTACTTCGTAAACAGATACTTGGTGTAAAAAGATCAGCAGTACAAATCCAGAAAAGTCTTCCCTTGACCATTTTCCAAATCCCCTTCCCACTCAGATGCTTTTCCTTCTCTGTCTGTCCCCGCCCCTCTCGTCTCTCATTCAAATTTTAGTTCCAACTGTGGGCAGGCGGAAGCTCCGCTCACAGGGCGGTGGGCAGAAGGCAGGACCTCAGCTTTCTCCATTTCTTGAGGTCCTTTCTCCTTCTGCCCCTAGCTCCCTGCACCCCTCCCATCCTGTCTGCCCTCTGCATCTTGTCCTGTTCCAGACCCCCACAAGGGACAACAAGGCTCAGTGGGGTGTCACTTTTGTGATCTATGTAGATCATGCAAGGGCACAGAAGGAGTTTTGACGGAGTATTTGTGACCACCTAGCAATAGATGTCTCTGGTTGCATTTGGGGCAGGGGTGGGGTAAGGTGGGGTGGCATTCTTATTCTCTTTGATTATATAATTGTTTTTGTTTTCTATAATGCAAACAGATTATTTATGCAATGACAGTGTTTTTGAAATATTTTAAAAATTAAAACCTACCCTCCCTTTTATGACTTAGCATCATTTTCCTACTAAGAGAAAGGCCCCCCGAAAGCCGGAGCTGGGGGAATGTGTCCGCCCATCGGTCGATGCCTGGATGATTTAGATGTCATGTGCCGGGCACAGTGGGGACCACCAGATCAGAAGGGGCTGAGAGCAAAAGGCAGGTTCACCCATGGTTCAGATGGGGGCGACACGAATGAGGGAGATGGCCAGAATTCCCCTCTGCCTGGGGCGGGCTGAAGCTACAGGCCAAGGGGAAGGCTGGTAGGAAAAGCAGCAGACTTCTGCCAAAAGCTCTGAGTTCTGGCTCCAGATGTCCAGCTCTGCCTCGGCTCTGTGGCCTTTATAGTTTTCTCATGTATAAGTGGGGTACAATTAAAACTTCCCTATAAAACCTACATACAATAAAACCTACATCTCACTCAGCTATTCTGAGACTCCTATGAGTATCAGCGTGAAAGGAACTAGAAAAATTAAAAATTACTCCAGAGCTATAAGGAATTGGTATATTATTATTATTATTTTGATATGGCTGTTATATAAGCAGGCAATAAAAACTTACGGACGAAAACTGCAGGCTATAAAGAGAGACAATCGTTGCTATTAGCCCCAGCTGGTTCACTCATGAGCTGCGTGACCTTGTGCATTTCGGCGACCTCTCTGCACCTCAGTATTTCATTGGTGCAATTGAATTAATTCATTTTTCATAGCATGGGATTCATACTGCATATTTGAAAACTCGATTTCACCGAGGTCTCATTTGCGTGCGACCAATGCATCCACTTTAAGTGCAAAGTTCTGTGATTTTGGACAAAAGTGTAAATACCCACAGAACGGCCACCACGATCAATAGATAGAAACTTCATCCTCAGAAAGGTTCCTTGGGATTCTTTTCAGTCAGTTTCATTCCAAACCCCAGCCCTGGCCAACCACTGATGTGCTTTTTTTTTGTCACTCTAGATTCAATTTGTTTTTTTCTGAAGTTTCCTATAGAGAATCATATACTTGTACGGTCTGCCTTCTTTCGTAACGTTTTTGAGATTCATCCATGTTGCTGTGTATTAGTAGTTAATTCTTTCTTATTCCTTGATAATAGTCCACTGAATGAATTTATTGCAATTTGCTTATCCATCTACCTGTTGATGGACATTTGCAATGTTTCCGGTTTGGGGCTGTTATAAATACAGTTGCCAAGACCATTGTGTTAAAATCTCTGTGTGGACAGACGTAGGCTTTCCTTTCTTTGGGGTAAATAATTCAGAGTAGAACGGTGGCATCCTAGGATAAGTATATTTTTAACATTTTTAGGAAACTTGCTAGATTGTGCCCCAAAGTGGATATATCATTCTATTTTTCCATCTGCAGTGCATGAGCGTGCCAGCTGCTCTGTCTCCTTGTCCACACGTGATTCTGGCAGCCTTTCGCTTTGTCCATCCTAACAGTGTAAAGTGGTCTTTGAGTGTGGCTTAATTTTTGTTTCCCCAATAACAAATGCTGTCGATCATCTTTTCATGGCGTATTAGTCACTCGTATATCTTTTCTTATGAAACATCTCTTTTAATCTTATGCCCATTTTTTAATATTTGGGAGTGTTAAGTTATAAGTGTTTTTATTATTATTAAGTTATAAGTGTTATTAAGTTATAAGTGTTATTAAGTTATAAGTGTTCTGGATATCAGAACTTTGTCAGAAACATAAGTGCAAAATGCTTCTCTCTGTGCGTGTCTGGCTTGCTTTATTTTCTTAAAGATGTCTTTAGAAAAAGTGTTTTTCATTTTGAAGAATTCCACTTCATCCATTTTTTTTAATGGTTTGTGCTTTTCTGGGTGTTCTGTTTAAGAATCTTTAACCTACTTCAAGGTGCTGAATATTTTATCTTATGTTTTTTGTAGAAGTGTATTTTATGTATAATATTTGCTTTAAATTTAGGTCAATGATTTTTTTTTCAAAAATAATCTTTGTGCGTGGCATGAACGAAAAGTCAAAGTTCATTTTTCTCCATTTATATCTAGATACCCCCCACCCACCCGCACACACAATGTATTGAAAAGACTCTCCTTTCCCCATTGGAAATTTTGTGAAATTTCAATTGATCACACACACACACACATACACACACACACACACACACACACACACACACATACACACACACATTTCTGGAATCTCTATTTTATTTACCTGTGTACCCATACTTATGTCAATATCACAGTATCTTGAGACTTGATTATTGTCACTTTATAGTGAGGCATGATCTCTAACTTCATTCTATTTTTCAAAATCAGGTTCTTTACTTTTCCAAGCGAACTGAAATTCTTTAAATATTTAAAAACATCATCAGTAAAGACTTCTGGGACTGGAGTTCTCTTTGTGAAGATACTTTTAATTACAAATTAAATGTCTTTAATCGATATTGGTCTATATTTGTAATTTCTACAAAAATACTGCTCAGATTTTGTTTGAGATTATGGTGAATCTAAAGATTAACTTTTGGAGAACTGACATTTTAACAACCTTGAGTTATCTGATCCATAAACGTGGTATATTTCTCCACTTATTTAGGTTATGTAATTTGCCTCACTGATGTCTTATGGTTTTTAGTGAGCAGGTCATGCACAGATTTTCATAAATTTATCCTAGAGTATTTCATATTTTTTGAGGCTCATACTATATAAATGGTATTTAAATTTTTTCGTTTTCAGCTATTTGTTGCTAGTGTATAGAATACTGCTTTGCCGCTAGTACACAGAAATAGAATTGACTTTTTAAAAAATGATGACCTTGTATTCTGTGACTATTTTATGAATTATAGTAATAGATAAGATATACTGGACTTTTAATAAACAAGATTGTATCATTGGTAAATAAAGATAATTTTATTTCTAATATTTAGGGCTTTTTTTCTTGCCTAGTGCACTGGCTAGGGCCACCAGTCCGATGTTAAATAAATGGTTTGAGAACAGCCAATCTTGCATTGTTTCCAGTGTCAGAGGGGACACATTCAGTTCTCTGCCATTCAGAGTGATGTTAACAGCATCTGTAAAAAGAATTTATCAGGTTAAGGAAATTCCCCTCTAGTCCTAGTTTGCTGCAAGTTTTTTTTTTTAATCACAAATAGATGATGAATTTTCACAAATGATTTTTTGAACATTTACTGAGATAATCATATTGTTTTATTTTTTTAGTTTGTTAATATGGTAAATTACATTGATTGATTTCCAGATGTTAAACTAACCTTGCTTCCTTGGATAAACTACATTTAGTCATCATGTTCTGTCCTTTTTTTCACATATCACTGGATTCGATTTGTTAGTGTTTGTCAAAGACTTTTGTGTCTGACAGATGCATAAAAGATATTGGTCTGTAGTGTGCTTATACCTTTGTTTCTTCTTTGGCATCAGGGTGATCTAGAATTATCAATTGAGCTGGCGGTGTTTCCTTCACTCCATTTTTAAAAAAATGATTGCATAGAGTTGACATTATTTCTTCCTAAACTGTTAAAAATAATCATTAGTGAAGACAACGAATGATTGTTTTTAACAGTCATTAGTGGAAAGATTTTAAATTATGAATTTAATTTGTTTAATAGATACTGACCAACTCAGAGTTTCTATTTCTTCTTGATTCTCTTTTGGTAATTTTTGTCTTTCAAGGAATATATCTATTCCATTGATATTATTAATATAGTGGGGCTAAAGTTGTTTTAAAATTTCTTTGTAGTTCCTTAGTAAGACTTCTGCAGTGATGTCCAAACATTACTGTCTGATGTTGAAAATTTGATCTTCTCTCTTTTCTTTTTGATCAGTGTAAGTAGAAGTTTACAGATCTTTTAAGTTTTTTAAAAGACTATTTTGTGTTTCATTAACTTTTGCTATTGCTAGTCTGTTTTCTAATGTATTGATTTCTCTCTTTAACTTTGTTTTCTTCCTCAGACTTACTTTGGGTTTACTTTCCTCCCTGAGGTCCTTAAAGTGGAACCTTAGATTATAGATTTTAAATATTTATTTTTTCTATTATAAGTATTTAATGCTATATATTTTCCCATAAACACTGCTTCAGTTAAAATCCACAATTATGATAGTTCTAATCTTCATATTCAAAATATTTATTAACTTTCCTTGTCATTTATCCTCCAACCCATAGGTGGTTTAGAAATATGTTGGTTAATTTCTAAATGTCTGGCATATTACCAATAGAAATTATAATACACTTATATTAAATGTAATAATAAATAAAGTAATAAATGATTTTTAAAAACCCAGAGCATGAAAGATATGCTCTAATATACATGTAATTAGAATCCAAGAAGATAAAGAGGAAATGAGGTAGAAGCAATTTCTAGAGATGGTTTCTGAGACAAGTCTGAAACTAATGTAAGACGTTGAACTATATGTCCAAGAAGCTCGACAAACTCCAAACAGAATAAATACAAAGAAAAACTTATTTAAGCACATTGTGGCAAAATTGCTGAAAAGTGAAGACAACGAGAAAATATTAAAAGCAGCTAGAGGAAAAAGACCCATTACCTTCAAAAAAGGAAAAATAACAACGACTAACTTTTCAACACTAACCAGGAAAAGCCACCAGGCAGTGGAATGACATCTTTACAGTGTTGGGGGGAAAAAAACTAGCCATCTGTAATTTTACATTCAGTGAAAAATCCTTCACACATAAAGGGGAAAAGAATGTTTTCAGACAAAGAAAAAGCTGAAAGAATTCAAGAAATGCTAATGGGAATTCTTCAGGCTATAACAAAATGAGCTCAGATGGAAGAATGGTACTAGAAATGGATCAGAGGCAGCAGAAATAGAGACTGATTACACGTTATTTCCACAGGAGCTGCAGCATGGCAATTTTGAATGGATTGCTGATGCGTTTTCTGTAGCTTAGTGCCTCATATAATTTGTAATGGAGCTATATCGCTGGCAAAACATTTTCTACAGCAAAAGAAGCCATGATTGTTTTGTAATAATACTGAAGAACATCATTGCCATTTTTGGAGAATTATGATACCTGCTTTCATTGCGTGGTTCCACTATGTTTTGTTTTGTTTTTTTTTTTTACAATAATCACCATTTGTGGAGGACTTATTTAAGCATTGTCTTAGGCATGGGGAATATCTAAGTAATGTTAAGTGTTTCCATATAACTTTGGGACATGTACCTCATATTTTTCCATTTGTAGAAGAGCTTTTAGAATTGTATGTTTTAAATAAGAATAGAAAACATGAATGTAAATAGAAGTTAAAAATATGTATATAAGACAAGACTTTCTTTTCCATGGATATGCTGTAGTGTTGTGTTGTGTGTTTTTGGTTTTTAAGAGATGTTGACACTGCTACTTTCCTAAGATATAGAAAAAATGTACGTTAAAAAAGGGAAAATGTTTACTACTTTTACATTTTAAACTTTAAATTCCTATAGTTTTAAATATTCATTTACTCAATAGAAAATACATTTTCTATGATATAGTTATAATTCTTACTATGCTTTTCTATTCTATTTTCCTACAAGATCTTAGAATCATGTGTTTTTAAAATTGTTGCACGTTGGTTAAATTGGAACTTTATTTTGTAGTTGATGTGAATATAATACTTACTCTTTTATTTTTTTAATCTTTTATCAAAAAAAGATGAGTCAACATACTGATCTGAAAAACAAACATGACATTTTTCTAAAAATGGTTGATTTAAAGGTATATTACTTAAATCTTCAAACTATTGAAGAATTTTAATCTTTTCATTAATTCTGTTTTCAGAATTCTGCATGTGTATATCGTAATATATGGTAACATAAATGCAATTGATTTTTTAAATAAACATAAATTTGAAATTATAGAAACCTTGATTTAGATTGTTTAATCTCACAAATATTAGCAAAGTAGAAAAGATGCTTTTGTTATAGGCATTTATTTCTAGTTCTATAATTTTTCTATTTAAATATTCTATAATTGTGGAGTTTTTGTACCCATAGCAATTAAGGCTTAATTGTCCCCATATTTCTCTTTATCTCTTATAGGGTACTTCTTCAGAGTCACCTCCATTTTAGAAAGATGGACTTTTTTATAAAGCTTTTTTCCCCTGTGTATAGAAAAATTACTTTAGGAAAGCATTGTATGGCCAAACTGCTTACATAAGCTGAATGGAAAAAGAATATATAAGGTTTTTCCTCTCTCTCAGCTGAGTGTTGTGACTGAGTAGAATAATTTAATGAGATTTCTAAAACTTTGTTTTAACTTTAAGGAATCTTCCACAGAAAATAAAACCTAAGGTTACAAAAAAGGTGAAAGTAATAGAATAAGGAAATATATCAGAGAAATACTCATAAAAAGCTGGAGTAGCTCTATTAGTTTTAAACAAAATTAACTTTAGGACAAAAAAAAAAGCATTAAGGATACAGAAGATCAATTCATAACAATAAAGGAAAAAGTTCCCTGAGAAGAAATAACAATTCTCAATTGGCATGTATCCAGTCATATAGCCTCAACATATATAATAAAACAAAAATGAAAGAATTAGAAACCATCCATTAGTTTGGCACAAGTTTTTATTTTTATTTTTTAAATATGTGCAGCTTGGCTGAACGAAGTTTAAGCTGCAATAAGTTTGAGAAACAAAATTATTTAATAAAGCTGACCTAGAGCAAACCCGGACGCAGTCCCGCGTCCCTGCCCTGGCTCCCCACAGAGGCGCTGCACACCTCTGCGCATGCGCACGCGCGAGGACAGTCCTTCATCGAAACCTCACTTGAAATGCGTGACAGTGGGACGGGCCTACGCGCCTACTGTGAGCCGTTTGATGAGAGCACGGGTCGCCTGGAATATGCGTGCGGCCGGACAGCAGCCAGCAGCAGAAACACGAGAACCAAGCTGCACATAAGCAGGCGGATGAACCCCAACGTAATGTTGAACCCCAACACAAAGCTGTGACAGTCTTTTGTGTCGCCTCCTCGGATGACATTTCCTCTGCCTGACAGCCCGTGCTGGGCTCCCCGGGTGCTGTGATCCGGCCCCGGGCACGTGGGCACACGTCAGATGTTCGCAGAGTGTCCTCTGCAGAGATGGTCCTGCCAGGCGGGGTGCCCACTCAGCACCTGGCGCTCCCACCCTCATTCTACCCGCGGAGGAGGAGGCGTGGGGAGGATCCCCTCCCCCGCCAGCAGGGGCAGGCGAGCTCGTACGCCCTCAGGCCTGTGAGCAGCGCGGGTGGATGCGCAGGGTCAGGCAAGGGGGGCCCAGTGCTGGGGCACATCCCCCGTGTGGCGAAGCAGAGGCATCCCCCTGTCCTCTCTCCCAACAGGAGAACCGCGGGTACCAGGAACGAGGCAGAACCAGAGATGTGTGACAGGCGACCCTCCAGGGTAAGGAGAGAGGGGTGAGTTCTCCTCCGCCCCCAGAGCTGGGGTGTTGAACGAAGAATGCAGAATACGGGTCACCCTGGCGCTGAGGTGGTTATCAGGTGAGGAAGTTGGAGGAGGAGGGGCGGGAGCAGCGCGGCAGGTGGGGAGGAGACGAATGAGCACGAACCTGTTTGCACGTTCACCCAGGCAATGAGCGGGGTGGAAGGTGCATGGCAGGGAAGTCAGTATAATCCAGATCCCAGTGTCCTCCCCCGTCCCCTTACCCATGTCACAGCTGGCAGAGCGGTTCCGGGGAGTGTCTTTGTTTCCCTTGGGGACGTGAGGGGCCAGGGAGTCTGGTCTATGATTGTCACTGGGGCCGGGGCATCTGTGACCCAAAGGCTCCCCGCTGCCCACACCTCTGGGTCCCACTACCTCAGGGCCCTGCCAAAATGGGGGGGGGGTGGAGCTTGACAGGTGACACAGGGGTCAGGCAGACAAGCTGTACACCAAGCCAGGGCCGAGAGTCTGTGCCACCACCCACCCCCTCAAGGAAGAGATTTCCAACAGCAAGGCATGCACCCGGGGCCGTGGGGAACAGCAAACCTCCGAGGGATCTTAGGGTGTGCTGGCGTGGCAGGGGACACCTGGAGATATGTCATTTTCACTTCGGATGGCGACATCCACAAAAACGTGACTGAGCCAAATCCCAGCAGAAACCGAAGCCGTTCTGTGCTTGCAATTTCTCTGAAATTTAGGAGTTATTCGGGCCGTTGACTAACAGGGCTGGACACAGCTGCCTCCAGCTCAGCCATTACGGCATCTTGGTGAACCCCTGAAATCCACCTGCCTGTCACTCTGCCAAGCCAGGGTGTGTACAGGCTGCAAGGGAACTGGCTGCCCCTCCCCCCAGGAAGTCCTCTTGGGTGGTGCTCCCCACTGATGACGTTTAACTGGGGTTTCAGTGACTTGACAGCTCTGACCTGACCAACTGGCCAGAGTTTGTGGGTGCAGGTGTGTGACTGAGGGGGGCTTGTCTCTAGGTACACCAAAGCCTGAAGCGAGGTCGGATATGTCAGCTGAATCCTAGTATTTCCCAAGCATAAGGACATTCAAGCTGGCTCTCCAGCTTGCAGTCCACCACCATCCCACCAATACTTCTGGGAGCTGTGACACCACCAGTGCTGGTGGCCCATGGTGACAGTCCTTTTCCACAAGGAGGAGGTGAGGGGTGAAGGCTGGGGAGGAGCGTGGAAAGAGAGGAGGTCGGCACCCCAGTGGGTAATCACTGCCCTAAAGCCATCACCCTGTAACCCTCCTGTTGAAAGTGAAGATGCCGTGAACGAAAACCCACTGCCCTCGAACCCTGGGTTTTCCCTGTGCATCTTCCCTGCGTCTTTGAGATGAGACGATCATCTCCGTTCTTGCAGATGGATGCGCTCCAGGCCAGAGGGCTGGCATGGCTTTACTGCAGCCACATGGTGAGTGAACGGCGGAACCGCCCTCACAGCCTCTCACCACGTCGGCAGAGCTACATCACGAACTCGGTGACATTGCACACGTCCAGGGACACGAGCAAAGATCTGCAAGGTCCCGTCGGTCCACCCTCACGGAGCTTCCCGCACAGCTGGAAGAGAGGAGAGTTCACAGAAGCTGCGTGTCACCGTCCGAACACAAGTCCCCGTGTAAATGTCACACGAAAGGATGAACGAGAGGCGGACACCATGCCCGCTCCAGCGTCGGGGGAGGGCCAGGCGGCATTTAGGGAAGGCGTTGCTACTCCTGCACGTGCCGCTCGGAGCTAAGTCTCCCTCAGGAATAGGGGCCAGGTCCCACGGGTGTCTGTTCTCTTGGCACCTCTCAGAGGGCTTGGCACCCAGCAGGGACTCGGGGCCCATCGTAAGTCAGGAACACACAGGGCACGTGGGGGAAGGGAGCACTCCCCCTGGACTCTGCAGTTACTTGTGGTTTCTTTGTGAAGTGGATATAATACTACCACCTCCCTGATCCTTGTGAGGCTTAAATGAGGCAAAAAAAAAAGAAAAAAAGGAAGAGACAGCATATGACATCACTAAGGCTCTCCAGGGGTTTTTGATCCCTGATTGGGAGTCTACAAATGGGGAGAGCCAATGGCATGCGTTGTTCTTTGCCATTTTCTATGAAGTACTTATCTATATCGGACATCTGCAGATTTGGGTATCCCTGGGGTGTTCTGGAACCAATCCCCAATGACACCAAGGGACTGTAGTTAAGTTTTGGGGGAATCAAAAGTTACACATGGATTTTCCACTGTGTGGGAGGTCAGCACCCCCAGTCCTCCTGTTGTCCAAAGGTCATCTGTACTGAGATGGAGAGGTCGCTCTGGAAACGCAGAAGCATGAACTGTGGGTGTACGTGGCATCAGGGTGGCCCCGTGGTGGGTGACTCATTCAGTACGCTCCTCGTGGCCGGAAGAGTCTGAGCGAAAGAAAATGATGGGCAGTGATTTGAGGAACCCTCGAGAGCTTTCTCCACCAGGTGAGGCGAAACCGGACGGACTCTAATGTGTAACATGCCCTGATTCTGATGTCCAGATAGATGGCCAGAAAAAAAAAAACCCGCCCTTGATGGGCTCTTGTTCGGAAGGCGTTAACTCACAGCTACAGGGCAGAGTGGCGTTTCTCATCGAGTTTTATCCGCGTGAGGTGACTGCGCGTGGAAAGCTTCCAAGCGGAATCCACGGCTGCCGGTGACTCATCTTAGCGACATGTCTTCGTAAGCCCTGGGAACTCAAGGACGAGATCCACTGTGCGCTGCCCCGAAGGGGGAACCAGGCAGGGGAGAGTGTGTCGAGGATAGCGCGCTTCCTCTGTGCCCCTTGTGACGTAGTCTCGCCTTTGTCAGCATCCCTTCTGCGTCATTCTTTTCTCAGAGGGGATGGCCGTCTCACCGGGGCTTGAGGGATCTGGGACACCACCACCAGCTCAATGTGGGCACGGCTGCTCCTCTCCTTACTTGGGCGATGCCTCTACACATAGGAGAGAGGCTCTGGGTGGTTTGACTAGAAACCGCGTGGAAGCCAAGTCGGGGAGGGTCGAGACTCCCTTTCCGCTCGGGGAAGGTCACCTTGCCTGGGCTGCCGTAGTTCCTGGCCCCCACAGTGTGACTCGGGTAGAGCGTAACTGTCGTGATTTGCTCAGGCGGTTCTCAGAGCTCTCGTGCTGGCTTTCTGGTCCTCATCTAGATGGTCAACTATCTCCCAACTCCTGAGGGCATGGAGGGCAGCTTGACATTTGTCCTCATCCTCAGCTGATGTGGGCACGCTAGTGATCCTCATGCTAGAAGCAGAGTCCGTGGGGGCCGCCTTGTCACCTCATGCTTGGCCCCCGACCATGCCACGTATCCTACACTGTTGTCCTCCTGTTGTTCCTTCCCCAGCACCACTGCTCCGCCCCTGACACCCCCAGCACCCCGCCCCCCGCATACCCCTAAGACTTAGCCTCCTTGGCACATCAATTGCCTACCCATCCAGCTACTCGGAGCTTGCCTCCTGTCCCCTAACACACCCCGACATTCATACTCTTGCTTTCTTGACTCCGAGTTCCCAGTCCCACCCCCATCTCACACGGTTGAATTCTTGCCCGTCTCTCCAAGTCCATTTGGAATGCCACCTCTTCCGTGAAGCCTTTTCCTCATCCGTGGTTGAAATGAAACTTTCTTTGGAACTCTTACAACAGGTCCCACCTGCAATGATGCAATGAGACCTCTGCCCATATTGTAGTGACACCTATATATGTCCTGTGTCTTCTATACCCCATGCTTCTCGTGATCATTAATAGAATCTTATGCAGATGGATACCTCTACCTCCAAGCCTGGAGTCTAGCACATAGTAGGTACTCCTACTATGGAGAATGATGGCAAACGTGTCATGATGCTAAAAATCCCCACCCCATAGGCATGCCTTGGATCCTTCTGGAACATTCTATGAAGGACACGCATTACCTGTGGACAGCTCCTTCCAAAGCTACACCGGGTGTAGCAATATGGTTACGAGCAGACTGCATTATTTATACACAGGCACAGACTTGAACATTCCTTAAAAAAATACTATCAAACAGACTGTCCTTTCGGTTTATGAAAAATTCATTTTTCTTTTCGTGTTATGAAAAACCCACTTAAAGATGAGACACACTCAAGGGAAATAAATGCAGCCGAAAGGTCTCTGAGCATACCTTTGGGCTGGAACCAGCTCTGCACAAACTTCAACCTACGTGCTCTGGGGCTTTTGCCTCTAATGACAAAAAACAAACAGCCTCATGAAAACAGAAACAGTCTGTCAATTGTCTGCGCTTTGAAAATTGGCCTACGAATTCAAAAATACAATTGGCTAAGTGTTCACAGGTCTCACCAAATGTTTTCTGTCTCGAGAGCTGTGGCACAAATCAAACACAATATTTGAGGAGGCCAAACATGCACAGAGGTGGTATTTTCCTTTGCATTAAAAATAGAAAATGATTGATAACCAGAAAAAAAAAAAAAAGGAAGAACATTTGCTGCACTGAGCAAAGATTAGAATCAAGCATTTCAGTGTACCGCAGAAAAATGGAGTTCAGAGAATGTTCACAGCGGCTACACATGCAAGGTCCTCTTCCCTGGTTTACTTTTTTTCTTCTTCCCAGACCGGAAGCCTGGTGCCTCCCTGGGAGGTGTGAGAAGCACCCACGTCAGCATCTTCCCTGGGGCTGCCGGCCAGGCCCTCGGGGGCGGAACCAGGACTGACACACGCCATCAGCACCCCCGGCTGTCACCGCACTTGCTAAAGCTGGAGGACCACAGCTCTACGCTTTCCTCTTGCTGTCCAAGGAGACACGAGGTGGGATGCTGTCACCAGCCAGGGTGGAGGCCGACGTCCTTGCATAGGGCTTTGTCACCGTGATTTGAGCCTTCAGTGGCTTTGCCTGTCAGTAGAGAGAGTGGCATTTGCTCCTGACAGGCTCGTCTCAGAAGTGAAGCTGAGCTCCCATCTTTTCTAGTAGAGATTGGGCCCACACAAAACTCAGGGATCCAGTCGTTGAATTTTTTACCCCTAACGAGGGACATTTCCACTGCTCCTATAAATTTAATTGGGTTGGCCATGCAGTCCATCCAATTCATGCCCTCAGATTCTTGGGGACACAGGATGGGCCGGCACGAAATGTTGGGAGGTCTTCTCTGGGTTTCCTTGATCTCTAGTCTGACATGGATCGAGTGCCTTCCAATGCTGTAGAAAGCTCTCTGGGGGAACATAGAAGTGCAGCTGAAGTGGCTCCTTGGGACAGTCCCAGCCTGAGGAACAGGTGGCACTGTGATTCACCAGCAAGCCTCCGTCCGGCACACAGAGGAAAACAGGAGCGCCAGCCACGGAGGCCCTGTCACCAGGCGTTCCTGCTGTGTCAAGCACCTGGACACATGGTAGAGTGTGGAACTGGGGACACTGCAAAGACCCCATGCCCCTCCATTCCCACTGGAAAGTCAGTGCTTCTTTACAAAGAGAAAGAAACAGACGCTGCTGGGGTCAAGGCAGATGGGCCCGTGTCACTGATTCCATTCTCTGTGACTCACGCAAAGCAAACTTGCAAATAGCTCAGATGAATAAACAGAGCGCAGTGCTGTCTGGGAGCAGGAGGACCGAGAGATGAGAGTGGGGCTTTTGAGTCATTTTCTCTCTCATAAAATCCGACCTTGGGCAGGAGACTTCACCCCTCCCAACCTCAGTTTTCTCATCAGTAAAAATGAGGGGCTAATAGTTCTCCTGCAGAGTCGTGGAGGGGATGAATGGAAGCCATGGGCTCGAGGCGGGGATTGGTGAAGGCTGGTTCTGTTCTCCCCTGGCAGAGCCTGGGTCAGAACTGGGAGCCAGCTCCATGTGGGCTGGACCGTGGTATTCTTACCCAAAGTGCTGGGAAAGAAAGACGGGCCAAACCGTTATCCCAGGCCGTGGTGATTGCCCTTCAGCGTGCAAGAGCAGCTCCAGGGGCCTTGGGGTCAAGCCTTGAAAATAAGGTACACTTGTTGATTCACTCAGCCATTGTTTGGTGAGCACGTGTTATGTGCCAATAAAGATGGCAGCTCAGGAAACGCAACGGTGAGCAAGACCCATGCTGCCTCATCTCATGTGACTTACAGGCTGAGACGGTGTTTGCAAAATACAGGGCTACCTCTTAAAGGGAAATCTGGATTTATGTCATTCTTATTACAATGTTATTTAAATATATTTGCATATAAAACTATGTATGTTCTGGGTCTCTTTTATAGCACTAAAGCAATAAAGCAAGTTTGCAAGTAAAATATAAATAAAAGTCTAAAACCAATAACACTTAAATGATCACAGTTGGATGTGACAGATGAGGATGCTGTTTTGCTGAAGCTAAGTGTCCAATTTGGGATTTAAAAGTAGAAAGATGTTGCCTCATGTCTAGCTCTATATTTATCTAAATTTCTATTTTAATCAAATGCACGCATCCCCAGAATGGTAGAAAATATTTGTAAATCATTTATCTGATAAGACAATTTGTATCCAGAATATGTAAAGAACTCTTATCACTCAATAATGAAAAGCCAAATAACCCGATTAAAAAAAAAAAAAAACAGACAAAGAATTCTAATTGACATTTCTCCAAGGGAGATGCACAAATGGCCAACAAGCACAAGAGAAGATGCTCCATGTCAGGGAAGTGAAAATCAAAAGCAGAGTGAACTCGTACCTCATGTGCACTAAGATGACTATAATCCAAAAGTCGATGATAGCAAGTGTTGGCAAAGATGTGGAGAAACCGGCATCCTCATATTGCTGGTGGGAATTCCAGATGGTGTGACCACTTTGGAAGACAGTTTGGCAGATCCTAAAAACGTGAAAAAATAGAATCATCATGTGACCCAGCAATTGCACTCGTAGGTAAATAACCAAGAAAATTGAAAGCGCACGTTCTTGCAAAAATTTGCATGCAAATGTTTATCGCCTCATTATTTATAACGGCCCCAAAGGGGAGGCGTGCAGGTGTCTCTCAGCTGATGACCTGATAAACGAAACACGTGTAGCCATACAACGTTCTATCCATGTAATGGAACGCTCATGGGCAATAAGAAAGAAAGTTCTTGAGAACATTATGTTGAACGAAAGAATTAGTCACAAAAGACCACACATTGCCTGATTCCATGTCTATGAAGTGTCCAGAGGAGGCAAATTTATAGATAAAAAGCAGATTAATGAAAGCCTTGTCTTCGGGGTCTTGCAGGTGGAGTGGAGGCGGGAGTAGCTATAAATGAGTACGAGGTTTCCTAACTGCGTTGGCAGGGGGGCAGGGGCCACCTTTTAAAGGAAAATGTGGATTTATGTTATTCTTATTATAATGTTATTTAAATATATTCACATGTAAAACTGCTTCTAAAATCAGATACGATCGTTGTGTAACCTTGGATATACCCAAAATAAATTAAATTATACACTTGAAATCGGCGAATTGTCTGGTATGTTAATTATATCTCAATAAAACTGTTTTTTAAAAAAACACACACCCATGCCCAGAATCTCTGCAAAAACAAAGATGTTCTCGCCAGTGGTATCAGTTACACCCAGACTCTGTTCTCTAGGGCTGGATATTGAGACCCTGGTGTGGGACTGAAACTCGCCACGAATAAGCTTTTCATGGCATTTTCATGGTCTTTTCATGTCCCTTGATAACGCCAAAAAGCTACCGGCATCGAAGGTAGTTAGCGCTGGGGGATTATTAACTCCTAATGAAATGGGCACCTAATCTAATTAGTGCCTGCCCTGGAAACAATATGTTTCCTCGTGGTTTGTTTATCGCTGCAGTTGCGAGCAGGTGCCCGCCCCCAGGAAGGCATCCTCAGTCTGCAGGGGCGTTGCGGGCAACGCCGTCTCCCTCGCCACCCACCACCCCAGGACTGGACGGAGTCCGGTGCTCAGGGAAGCGCCTTCACCAGTGGGTGCCATGGGCCGTCCCACCCGTTTTCTGTCCTCAAAACCTTCTGTACAGGGCGCACTGACAGCTGTTGGTGTTGGCTTGACCCACATGTGACTGTAAACACACACGGCGACATTGAAATTGCAGGGCGGGAATAGGTTATTGGATGGCCATCCTAGAAACTGTGCATGTGTGAGTGTGTGTGTGTGTGTGTGTGTGTGTGTGTGTGTGTGTGTGTTGGTCGCATTCACGCATAAGCACAATTATTGTAGAGGAATCTCACACCTGCGTAAACACAGGTCGAGATCCTACAGAGCCCACAGTGTGACAGGGAGGGGATGAGAACAAGCCTGGGAGAAAATGGGTGTGCATAGCCCTGGGGAGGAGGGCTGGGGCTCGTCCAGGGCCTGAACAAGGAAATAAGCATTTGGGGGTGATGGACCAGAATGAGGAGCTGTGAGTGGGAAGGAGCCAAGCTTTAGATGCCGGAAGTATTTGAAGAATTTAAATAACATTAGAATATCATCCATCCTTCCTGCCCCTATTAACTCTCCACTAATGGACCCCAGAGGCAGCCCCTGGCCCTTTTTGCTCTTCCACACAGAGATTTCCAGCCGTTTTCAGGTAAAAAGAAGAAAACCAGACACAAAGAGCCGTGGAAGGAGCAGCCCATGGCCCAGCAGCAGAGCTGTCCAGAGGGGCTGGCCTGCAGCCAAGGCCTCGGGCCTGCTGCTTCCACACTTTCTTTGGTCCCTGGAGGCAGAAGGGAGAAAAACCAAATCAATGAATGAGGATGCTGGGCCACCGATTCACATTCTAGATAAGTAGAACATTTATCCCATTCCAGATAAAGAGAAATCACGCCCCCTCCTATAAGCAACCTCAATGAAAGGGGCGGTGCCGGCGTGTCGTCCACTCTCTGTGGCCAAGGACCCGTCCATTGACCCCTCCTGGCCCGGTGACCTCCCTAGATAAACCCAAACCCTCTTGGCTGAGTGCAAAGCCCCCTTGGACAAGGACCCAGGGATCTAGAACGTTCTTCACGTCTTGTACATGTGAGAACGTGTGTTTTGCTTTTAAAAGGCAGGTGCTCAGTGCAGATGCTTCAGGATGGGAGTGTCGGGGCGAGTTTGGACTGGGGTTTGGCAAGCGGGGCAGAGGGCAGTGCAAAGAGTTTTCTATCCTGGTGAGTCAGCCCTTTTGCGTCCCAGGCTCTGAGCAGTACGAGGGTGCTGCCATGCCCGAGGAGGACACGTACCCCCTGGCGGAGGTCCCCGATGTGAGCGACCCCAGGACCCTGGCACGCGGGCACTGCCGTCCATCAGTCTGCAGGTGTGCGATCCACCTGCCATGGACGCATGGAGGGGAGGGGTCCACTAACCCCCTGGGCAACATCCTGCCGCTGACTAGCTGTGTGATCCCAGACAACTTATTAAACCTCTTTTTCATCCATGCAATGAAGCTAACACGCCCAATAATGAGATCGTGGCAATAAATAATGAGCTGCCTCGTGACAGTGAGTGTGACCAGGATCACCCCCTCCCCCCAGGCTTGCACGCTCCTCACCGCCCCCTTCTCCTGTGATAGTTATCTTTAAACTTGTCCGACACTGCAGTGTGATGAGAATTCCTCGTTTGTGCATTTGCATCCGGGCTACCTCCTCGGATACACCCCCAAACTGGGGGCTCGCGATTTGTTATTTCTGTCCAACTGATGAGGAAATGGAGACTCTGAAAAGCTTAGGTCACTTGGCACGGGGCACAGAGCTGGATCCCACAGCCCAGGCTCTCTGGTTCTGCCTCAGGGTCCTGCGCCCTCTGCCGCTGCCTGGTGGGTGTGGGGTGGGGGTGCTGCCTCCACCCTCCACGCCCCGCCCCTCATTGTTTGTTTTGTTTTGTCTGTTGTCTGCTTTTTACGGAGATGACATCATTGTACCTTGCTGTAAAAGAAGTGTCAATGTGAAATGTCCCTCGTCAGTCCCCAGCCTAAACCACCCCTCACCCAGGCTGCCGCCATGGCGACGTGCGTGTGTATTTTCACATGGATGTTGCCACAGAGCATATATCACTCTGAGAATCAGTGTCAACAGTATGTCCTGAAGAGCCTTCGAAATCAGCGGCCTCCTTTCTGAGGCCGCTGTGGTGATTCACTGTGTGGCTGGTCTCTATTTCAGCAGCTGGACATTTGGACTGATTCCATGTTTGTATTTTGAATACGAAACCCCCTGGGACACTCACGGACTCGCGGCCGCTTCCGCCGATGTTACTTCTGCTGCCGCTGCAGCCACAGCACCGGAGTCTCTGTCAGCAGAAGGAGAGGCTGGAAAGGAAGGAGGGCCACAAGTACTCCGAAGGGCCACACGGGAAAAAGTCTTCCGACACCAGCCCCTCGGGCGTCGCGAGGGCCACATACTTCTTTGAGGACGCATCGTGTTTGGGGCCAGGACACTTGGGACGTTTGCGATAGGCGGGGTGGTGTGCTGGGTCCCTCTGGGGAGGGAGGGAGCACGGGGAGATGTGACAAAGTTGTGGTCCCGTGATGAGCACCTCTCTGTACCCTGGCATGGCAAGGACCAGCACCCCGGGGCGTATCCTCCTGCAGACACTTGAGAGGGCTGTCCTACTGCCTTGATTGGCCGGGCCATCCACGGACAGAACCACCCGAGGGCCTGCTGCCCGGTGTTTGATGTGCCGGCATCCTCAGTGTGACTAACATGACATCTAACGTGACACATTCCTGAGACCTCGTCACTAGCACCCCCACTGCACTGAAACGTGGTGAGATGAGCTCCGTGCCACAGGCCCGGGGGTCCCACAGGGTCCCCTGGCCTTGCCGTGAGTCCTTCGTGGAGGGCGTGGACAGCGCCAGAGGCTCCATCCCTCGCTCCCTCCCCCTGGGATCCCATCCAGCTTCCTCCCTCCTTCTCCGCCACATCTATGCCAGCATCTTCTGCAGAACAGACCCTGCCAGTCGCTGTTCCCAGGAACACGCAGTCCCCAGAAGGAGACCTGCTGCCCTCACGAAGGGTCCACGTCGCTAGAGCAGCTTGAGCGCCCAGGGACTGGGGTGCTTTTTTATTTTGAGGTAGACGGCTGGGGCTGGGTGATCCCTAAATTAGAGACATGTGTAAAATGTATGCTTCAGGCTTCCCGCAGCGAGACTCCCCGCCCGGGGCTGCTCCAGGTCCAAGTCCCTGGCAGCCCAGCTCAGCACCTCACTGGGGATTGGCAGTGAACTTCAGGGCAGCCAATGGCCATCCTTCATGAGTAGTTCAAGTGTTAGAACAAGCAAAACTCCCTCCAGATTCCATAAGGGGACCCCATATACGAAGGACAAGGAAGACACAGAGAAAGGCTGTCCCATCTCGGAGGAGAAGGCCCCCAAGTCCAAACGGGAGAGATGAAATCAGAAAATAAAATGACTGTATTTGTCAAGAAACAGTCATCAAAATTAAAGGAAAAAGAAAAAAAAAAAACTGGGTACAGGAAATGACATCATAAGGAAGTAGCCAGACAAAGCTGGCCTGGTCTTCTCGATAAGTCTCTGTCACTTGATTGGAACTTTGCTGAGTGTACAGGGACCTCGGGACACAGAAAAGTGCTCTGTGTCTGGCTCTGGACAAGCCAGCTCAGGAGGACATTGCTGGGTCAGTCGGGAAATCAGAATGTGGTCTGTGTGTTAGATGGCTCTAAGATGTCCTAAAACTGACGGCAGAGTGGAGATTGTTTACTGGGAAAAATCAGATTATGAAACGTTATGTGCTGAGTGATCTCCTTGGGGTGAAGTGGAAAGGGAAGGATTGTACTGAGGGGTTAATGGTAGAAAGCTCTGGGCAGTAGAGATGTGATAACTGTCATTTCTACTGTGTTTGACTGTATTTTTTTTTGTTTCCCACAATGCACATGCAAGAAAGCTGGCCCAGTCTGTTCATCAAGTCTGTGTCACTTTGCAATGGTAAGGGGGACCCACGGACATAACAGTATGTTCTGAGGGGTCCTGCAGAGCTTCTGAAATAGCAAAAGATTCTTTTAAAACCAAACGATTTGGCGATATTCCTAAGCACGGCAGGCAAAGGGTTAATAGCCCCCGAGAAAGCATTTCTAGGGACTGATAAGTAAACCCCAAGAGTAATGGGAATGGGAGCAAATAGAAAAAAAGTCCGCCAACGACAGAATGCAAATAACTAGTGCATCTGAGGATGCTCAGCCTCGTTAGTAATCAAGGGAATGCAAATGAGAACGAGGGACCAAGTTTCTGCCCATCAGATTAATGAGCGTCGGGAAGAAGACGACGACCTCTGTCCGCAGACATGGGACCCTTAAAGACGTCTGTCCACACTTGGCAATTCTACGTCTGCGACCCCTTCCTTCAAGGAAGAAGCTTATCATGTGAAAAACGGTCTTCTGGCATTTGGAGAGTGGTCAGGCAGACAGTGACACACCCACTGACTGTCAGGCCAGGCGGCCACTCAAGCCGTGTCCCCAGGAAGCCGAGACGTGTGGGGACAGGTGTTACACGTTAGGTTAAGAGAGAAATGAACCACGTGATCCCGACTGAGGAAACCAAAGAGGGCGAAAAAAAGCACAAAAAGAGGAAAATAAAGGCTCGCACAGAAGTGCTAACACCACCGCACTGAGGAGCTAGGACGGTGACAGGCTCTGCCCCTGTAGTCCCCATTTTTCCAAGTGTTGATGGATATCTATTGTTTTCATAATGAGGAATTAGAAAAATGTTAAAAGGCTGATCGTGAAGACTCGTTGGGTTTGGGGAGAGTTGGGGACGTTCCGAGTATAAGAAAGTCCACCCGGCCAGGGGCACGAACGGCCAGAGGCATGAACGGTGTCACCCACGAGCCGGTCAGCGCTTCCTGCCATCGGCGAGCCGGGCAGGAGCTTCCACGCCCAGGAGGGGCTGCTGCGTGTACAGGGGAAGGAGGCCGGGCCAGGGAAGCTGCCGGGTGGACGGTGGGCTTGCAGCAGAGGTGGGGGAGCAGCAGCGGGGGGAGGTGGAGGGGCGTCTGGCTGTCCGACTGTAGTCAGCCCTCTGCCGGAAGCAAAGACCCCTGGGCAGAGTGGTGCCAAGCAGACCTGGCCGCCTGGCCAGCAGGGTGCCCGGACCCCGGGAGCAGCTTGGAACGCAAGACCGAACTGCAAGTCCTCCACCCTGGCGGCGTGCCCCAGGCTCCAAGTCCCTGCCCCAGAGTCCCTGCCCCAGGCTCCGAGTCCCTGCCCCAGCCGCCTTCACGCCTTCCCGCCTGGGCTGCTTTCCTGTGGGTGGCTTTGGACGAGGAGTTTTAACTCCTCTGTGAGGTGCTGTATCTGTTCCCTGGGGTTGCTCTAGCGAACAACCACAAACGGGGTGGCTCGAAACATCACGATCGTCTTCCCTCTTAGTCTGTGTCGCTGTGCCCAAATGTACCTCCCCTCATAAGAATGCCAGGCATTGGATTTGGGGGCCTACCTACTCCAGTATGACCTCATCTTAACAAATTTCACCTGCCAAGGCCCTATGCCCAAAGAAAACCCAAGGCGCAGAGCGGTTGGGTCCCGAGCATTCCCGCATTCCCGCCGTTTTACCGACATTGGGTGCTCTCCTGGGGCGGCCATCATCTTCATCCGCTCCGTAATAGCTCGAGCCTCTTTCTGGATTCAGGAGGAAGTGGAGACAAGGGAGATTTGGGGGGATGGAGGAGGGGCCCGACAGCTCCCAGGGAGCCCCCTGGCTCTCAGGCCTGCTCTTGACCACCCTCCCCTGTGTGGGGGATGGGACGCAGCATCTCAGGCCACGCCCCTTGCTGCTTAAACTGTCGTCACTTCCTGTTGACATTCACCCCTCCCCCGCCCCCACCAGCACAGGTGTCTTAGTCCCCAACGAGCTCAGTCACACCAGGTCTCCCCAAGTGAAACAAGGGTCACTCTGTCACAACTGGCCAGGGAGAGAAGCTCGACTGCCCTCTCCAGCCCTGCTGTCACCGTGCCCTGGGGGCTGTCGGTGACCCGGTTAGAAAAATCACCTTCGCCTGAGCCGCTTTTAGCTAAATCCGAGGGAAATATACCTAACCTTCTGGAATTTCCTCTCAGCGCCCGGAAAACCTCCCCCTGGTTATTTCATTCACCTTATGTGTATGAAGCACAAAGATGACAAATTCCAAATTAAAACGAATCTTTCTCCTTTTTTTATTCCTTTTTTAAATTTTGCAGTAGGAAAGTTTTGTTACACTTCCAGACGTGGACGCGGCCGAACAAGAGAAGCGGCCTCATCCTTCTCCTCCGTCAGCCCTTCCTGACGTGAAGGGTGGAGGCTGGTGGCTCGGGCGTGAGCCCCAGCTCCCCGCACCCCCCACCCTGCCCCAAACAACCAGAGCCCTCTCCTGGGGTTCATTCATGTCTAACTCGCAGAAGAGGCTCGTGCTCCCGTTGGGAATAAACTGATCACATGCGGGGGACACGGGCTCTAGTGACCTCACTGTCCACAGGAGAAGGAAGCCAGCCTGGAGCAGGAAGCTGGTATGGAGAGAGGGGCAGGGGTGAGTGGTGCAGAGCGGGTGTAAGGAGAGGGCAGAGGGCCAGGGTCCGTGGGGCGCAGCAGCCCCTGGCTCCAGGTCGTTCAAACATCCCAGACTCCTCCCAATAAACCTCTTTTGCCTCAACTATTTAAAATGGGTTTTATGTCCATCCCACACTTGACGCCCTTCTTTAAATAATTGACTATGTGCTTGGGATTTGGGGTGGAGGACCTGTCCTCTTGGAACAGTTTTATTTACGGGATGGAGAAAATGGAACAAACAATTCTGTGACTAGAGTTATAAAAACGAGGGCCATTAGGGACATCAGGTTTGATGCTGCTGCCTTGGGTTTTAACATGCTCCCTTGCTCCTACAGGAAAGAAAACAAAGAAAGATTCTGTGTGTGTGTGTGCGTGTGTGTGTGTGTGTGATGAAACACACACAAAAGCAGCATCCTGTTTGTATCAGCTAAACATTCAGAAATAGCCGATCTTTACAAGCAACAATCCGCTAAGTCACTCCGGGTTTCATCTCTCAGGTGTTTGTGGGAGGCAGGTGTTCTCCAAACCCACCTCTCTGGTCAGTGCTTCAGGATGTTTGTAACTATGTTTCACGGAGAAAAAGACCGATGGTGAACAAAAGTGGAACCTCCCCCAGGGATGCCAGGAATGGGGGAGAGGGGAGGAGGTCACCTGATTGGAGGGGGCTTGTGCCACGTGAAAAAAAAAAGGAAGTGAACCCTTCCCCCATGGGATTATACAGCGAGCCTTACTGAGAAGCAGCCCAGCCCAGGGCAACCAGGGCCACGGGTCCTGGCTCCAGCATCCTGTGGCTCAATGTTAGGGGTTTGGTCCTTCTGTGCTCCCGTGGCTGGCAGCTACAGTGATGGCGCAGGGCCAGCCGGGGGCCAATCTGCAGGATGTCAGGACCATCGGATTGAGGTTCGTTGGCCCGTTGTGGGCGCTGTGCCCTCTGATGGAGAACCTGCCATGTCTGAAACTGTCTCCGAGTCCACCTGGACAGACTCACCTGAACCCGGACAGAGTGAGTGGAAAACTCCCGGATGTGGCTGGAGGAAGTGGCCAGAGGAAGTGGCCAGCAGCAGTGAGCCTGCTGTCCCGGTTCCCATGCCGATGGCCCCATTCCCTCTTTAGTTGACGAAAGAGGGTGGCCCAGGTTGGAGGCCACCTGGGGGTGGCAGAGACTTAAATGAGCCCTAATGCTGGACCTGCCAGGTTTTGGTGGGGGTTTTTTTGCAGAGTGTGGGCTAGTTGCTTGATTTCTCCCAAACTCCTGCTGTAAAGCGGGGTAATAACATGCAGTGAAGTGGAATGATGAAACAGCGTGGAAACACCCAGCATACTGCCGACGCATAGTAGGTGGTCTCCAGGCCCTTTCCGCTGTTCGGACTTCATGTTGTCAAGGGGACGAGGGAAGCTGTGCGTCTCCTGGGGGTGCCTCTGCATCCTGAGCAAAGCTCTGAGTGTGGGCTGTGTGGGGGATGGGATGGGGAGGGGGCACCCATAAAGAGCCAGGAACTTGTCTCAAAGCTCAGTATTAAAAGGAAACAGACCGATATCCTTCATGAATATAGATTCAAGAATTCCCAGCGTGACATGAGCAAACAGAATTCACCAAAACATAAAAAAGGTAATACATCAAAACAAAGTGGATTTTTTTCCCCCCTGGGAATGCAAGGCTGGTTCAGCATTTGAAAAAATCAGTGTAATTCACCATGTTGAGATTAAAGGGAAAAAAAACCATGATCGGCTCTATGGAAACAGAGACAAAATTTGACAACATTCAACATCCCCTCGTGATAAAAACTGCTGGTGAACTAGAAATGAAAGGAAACCTCCTTAACTCGAGATAACGCGTCTACAAATCAGTTGCTGCTAAATAGAACCCACGTGAAAGAAAGACTGAATGTTTTCACCTGCGATCAGGGACCAAGCAAGTGTGCTCACTGTCACCACTCCTACCCCAAGTCCACTCCAGCGCAATGAAACCACCCAAAATGAGCAAAAGGCACACGTGTCGTGGACGACGCGACTGCTCGTGTGAAAAAGCTTTGGGGGGCTACAGGGAAGCCCCAGAAACGACAAAGGAGTTAAGCAAGTTCTCGGTCAACATACAGATCCCCTGTATATGCGTCGTGTCATGAATTCGAAGACTCGGCACTGCTGTGTGGCCGAGGGGGACATCCAAGTGGTTGTCAGGCAGCCTCACCCATGGGGGACGGATGAGGGACCAAGTCTTCCACCCACGTCAGGCTGGGCTGGGCCAGAGTGACAGCCTTTGGTGGGATCCCCAAGTGCCGAGGAAGCTACAGAATCTGGCCAGGAGAGCGACCCCTGCAGCCGACACGTGGCACCTGAGAATGGTGGTCAGCGTGGGGTTGGGGCGGGGCACTGCCCTCTCTGTAACCCTCCTCTCCCTCACCTGTGCCACGAACAAAGCGTCTGCTTATTCGTAAAGCGTGCTTCAGTATCCATGCGAAAGGAAATGATTCGTCCTGCTTTCTAAATCTTGCTAAGCCTCGGGAAGAGTTGAGTCATCTCGTAAGGGATTTATGCCTCGGTTTCCCTGTGTTCCCAACCCATAAGAAAATGTCCTTGGATGTTCCTAGGCAGTCTGACTCTCCCTCTCTCCCTCTCCCTCCTTTCCTCTCCCCTACCACAGTACACACACGCGCACACGTACACGCACACACACACAGACATGCACACACACGCACACACACACGCGCACACGTACATGCACACACACACACAGACATGCACACACACCCAGTGCCCCTGTCCCCAGCAGACCCACGGGCAGGCCTATCCCTGCCGCACATACAGAGCAGGGCGTGACAGGCACACGTGGGCCCCTGAGCTGTGGCAGGGCTAAAAGCTGAGCCCTGTGATTGTTCCGACCAGCGAGCAGCAGCAGTGAGCTCTCAGAGAGAAGCGAGCCCTCCCCCCACACCCGCCCACGCAGACCCGGGAGCTGAAGCCGTGCATGGCTTCAGCTGCCGCTGCAGCCGAAGAAATTGGATTCCAGCCGAGAGGGAAGGGAGGCCTGGGACGCCTGGCTCTGCCCCCCGCCCCTTTTCCTGCTCCCTCTCCCCAGATCAAGTCCCCGGCAAGGCGTCCTCAGAAAGCTGGATGCGTATGTGAGATTGCTTCATCCACCTGCTTCTTTCTACGGGTGGGGGGATCTGAGTTACTAGAAGGGAAAGAACCGCCCAAAGGCATATGTGGCCAGTTAGGGGCAGCGACGAGACCAGGATCAACCCTGAACTCCCGGCTTGCAGTCCAGGGTGCTGTCTGCTGCACGATGCTGTCAGCCCAGGGTATTTTCCCACTGGAAAGTACTGGAAAAGGACTCAGACCAGGTTCTCCTCCCATGGCTGCTGAGGGCGTCATGTGACTGCAGCCCTAGGCCTGGGATAGGGGCCATGATAGGGTGACTTCAGAATCACCGGGAAAGGGTGCCTCTCTTTCAGACCACTGGAAACATACCTAATGAGGCACAGACCCCGGGAACAGCCACCAGTGGATCAGAGCGGGTCAGGCCACACTCAGAACAGGGAGTGGCCTGCGTGTGCTCAGAGCCACGGGGGATACAGGAGCTGAGGGAGAAGCAGAGGAAGGGCAAGGCATGGTTTAGAAACACTCCACTTTCCAAGATGACGAGGCAGCATAGTTCAGTGATTCAAAGTGTGAGCTTTGGAGTCCAAAAGATGTTGTCCCTGGCTGGACGTGTGGCCCAGGCCTCCGTTTCTGAGTCTGCTAAATGATAGGAAACAGCCCAGCGTCTGCTCACGAAATGGTAGCTGTTGCTAACTCTGTTTTTAAGACCTCAGCAGAGGCCCCTGAGCCCCCACAGCCTGGGTGTTTTGAAAGAAATCAGAGAGTGACTGGGAAGAGAGGAGCTGTCCACTGTCCCAGTGCTGATCTGTCTAGGACTCAATCCTGTCTGGGAGCCCGGAGCCTTCCAGCCACTCAGGATCCTTGATAAACTGCCAGGTAGCGTTTGTGGAGGAGTAAGGATGGGAGCAGGACAAGGAATTAGAGGCAATAGCTGTCCCTGAAGACTCCCAGGAATACAAGACGAGCTCCACTGCTCACCGCAGCTCAGGGACAGGAAATGAGCAGAGCCAGACACCCTTAGAAGTCGGTCCGAGCCAGAGAAGCCATTGTTCGTGGATCAGTTCAGTGCCTCGCACTCTAGCATTCAGGAAGATCAATCACAAACCTCTGTTCTCCCAGAGCCAGTACGGGAGGCAGATAAAGAAGCTGCTGCCGCCATGGGCAGGGTTAATGGATTTTTGAGGCAACGTGCAACCCTCGCTGGCTGTGTGGGCTTGGTGAGCGCAGTGGGGAGAAATGGCTCCATACGCGGGCCAGGCAGACTCCAGCTGCACTGTATCTCCTTCTGTTTTCCCAGCTGGGGGGTGGCCAGGCAGCTGTGGTCTAGGTGATGGAGGTCTGAGCTGGGGGACAATTGGCATTCTGATCTCATCTGCCACAGGCAATCTGTGGGACCGTGGCAAGCGGCTTAGCTGCAAGCCCCCCGTCACCCCGTCTGTAAGCAGGATGGCAGTGCCTGTCCTAGGAGCTGTACGTCGGGAAGGGAACATGAAGTGCTCGGCAGAAGGCTGGGTCCGCAGGGAGCTCTCTGTTCTGCACGGATCACACACTGACTTCCTGCACCACTCAGCTGGCTTTCGGCCCCAGGGTCCGGTTTGGGAGGAGAAGCAGAGGAGGGAAGAAAGGGAGTGATGGTGGATCGGGCATCAACAGCAGAGATTCGGGGGGACCAAATCCAGGCATCAGAACAGAGGCACAGTTATCACGTGGATAGGGCACACATCGCCTTCTCCATTAGCGTGGCCCCCCTGGGCACACCGCTTAACCTTTCCAATCTCAGTTCCCTAATCTGTGGGTTGGGGGTAATGATAGCCGCTCTCAGATAAGGCCGCTGTGAAGAGGAAATGAGATTAGGTAGACAGAGTGTCTGGACCACAGCGAGCCTTCGACAAATGTTCCTAGCGCCCTGAGTCCCCTCAGACAATGGTGCCTCAACTTCTCCCAGGAGGTCATCCACTGAGGCTTTGGGCTTCTCCCCTCCCACTTCCTGGCCCGTGGGGCCTGGGACAGCCATGGAGTAGCACAGGGCCTCTCTAGAAAGCCGATTCCTCTCCTTCTTAGTAATGGGCAAGTGAACCTGGGGGTTCTGCTGGGAGGACTCTTGCCGACTGATGCTGCTTGCTCTATTGAGGGCTGGGCTAGGGGTCCTGGAGAGGGAACCCCCAGTCTGAGATGGGCAGCAGCTGGCAGCAGAGAGAGCACTGGACCGTGAGTCGGGGCTCTGAGCCCAGGCCCTGGTGTTTGCCACTCATCACCCACACGTCCTTCAGTAAAGAACGTTCCCTCCAGAATCTGTTCCCCTAACTGTGCAGTGAGAGCATCTCTGTGTCGATCCTGGAACTCCCAGAATTCTGCGGGGTCCCAGGGAATCGCAGGTGTGTAAGTGCTTTGAAAATGGCGCCCGGTGGGCTCAGATGGGGAGGCAGGGAGGCAAGTACGCCCGGGCTGGCTGGATGCTCCAGGTCCCGGAAGTCACCATCTAAAAGGAAAGGGACTGGCCTTTCTGTCCCTCAGCCTGGCATGGCGCTGGCATTTGAACTTGCTGCCACCTTTCTTTCCAGCCTGCCTGCAGGCCCGCCTTCTCTCCAGAACCACGAACACGCAGCAGGCATTTGCTCGGACACCTCCCCCGCCCTGGAATGCCAGCTCCCCAGGCCCCGCGCCACTTGTAGAAATCCGGAATCCCTCCATTACCCAAAGGGATGGGCCCTCTGTGTCCGTGACACTTTGGTGGGACCTCGCTGGGGGGACACTGGTGGTGTTCCAGTTTTTGTAAATCTTGCACCTCTTTCTGAAGATAGCCATGGAGAGACCCGCTTCAGTCTCTAGCCTCTTGTAAGGAGTGTGTGTGTGCTGAGCCCACGTATGCACACACACTCGTGTGTGATAAATACCCCGAAAAGAACATGGATTTTAATGTCCAATAGATTCAGATTCCAAGTCACGTGATGCTTCCGCCATCTTAATCGATTCATTCTATCTTTCTATCAATGCCTACCTGGGGTGACCTTGAGCAACTTAATGACCTGCCTGGGTCTCACTCAGCTCCTTCACTTGTCGAGACGGACTCATGGTGTTTATGCCGTGGGGTCGCGGCTAGGACGCTCAGCAGCGTGTGGATGGGCTGCCCCTGTGCAGAACTGTACTAACCCACCTGAAACAATGAGGCTCATCCCTGCGCTGAGCCCTCTCTGGGGGGGCCAGTCACTGCATTTAATGATCCACGTTCATGCTGTCATGAGCACCCCATAACTTCTCTCCAGCCTGGAGAAATGTGCCATACAGATATGATCACAGCGCGGTCCCCTGACTCCAAGTCCCAGTGTTTCACCATCCCTTATCAAGTGGGTTGGATTCTTTACACAAGTGGCAGCAGGGGAAACCCTGTGTCAAGGCCTGGACGGGAACAGACACCCCCTGTGCTTGGTGGGTGTGGCCTCACTGCCTGTGTCTGGGGCGGTGCAGGCATCTGTGCTCAGGGAGGCCAAGCATGGCTGAATCCAAGGGGACCGAGGACCTGGTCACGATGGAGGTCAGCCCTCCCATAGCCCCGCCGGGGCAGGAAATACTGTTTACAATCAGAAAAAAAAGAGCCTCTGCATTTTAGGAAGCTACGTTCAAATATTCTGAGTGTCTCTCTGGCGTGTAGTTTTCAATCTTGCCCTCTAGAATTTCGAAAGCGAATGACCTTCAGAACGATATCGGTGTGTGTGTGTGTGTGTGTGTGTGTGTGTGTGTGTGTGTACGTGTGCACGTGTGTCTGCTCACTGGTTTACTGTTGCTGCACCTGCTTCCCAGGTCACCAGTGTCATTTTGATGCTGCAAGTTCCAGAGCAAGGACACTGCCTGAGAAGGTGACCGAGGCCCTCTGGAGTGTGCCGAAGGGGCCCGTCTAAGGAGCTAGAGATACTGGCTTCCTTCTTTACCAACTCTGTCGCTTCAGCTCCTTCCGCCTAGGGGTCCTCGTGTCCGGACTGTGAAATATGAAAAGCTCTTGTCGTCGTCGCAGGGATTAAAGGAAGTGTGGTGATGTTTGGACGAGTACTGAGAGAGTACTCGTCAACGCTTTATGCTGTGCGTCCCACAACACGCTGGGGACTCTTCAGCGACTGTCTCTAGGGCGGGACATCAGGTCCTTGCTGTCCACGCGATGAGGCGGCGTCCAGCTGGCCCACCCACCCTGCGCATAAAGGTGCTCCCAGGGCGTGGCCATGGACCAGCCTCCTCCCTGTCACCTGAGGGGCTCATTAAACATGCAGATCCCTAGGCCCTCTGACTTGGAAACCCCGGAAGTAAGAACGAAGGAATCTAAAACCTTAGGCAGCACCCTGAGTGTATCAGGTGATCCTGATAAACACTGAATCATGAGCATCGTGGACCCGTGTGTCCTGGAAGCGTATTCGTTATTTACTCTACGGACAGGACGTAGGTACTTCGCTCATGGCTGGCCATCTGTGGCATCAAAGACTTTGGAGGGAGGGGAGACATACCTCACTTTGATGTCACATGCCAAGTCTCCAGTGAAGATGTATATCCAACCCTGACGTCCCTAGCTCGCATGAGGGGCCAAGCAGTGAGGCAAGATTGGGGACATTCTGTTCCACGCCCTTCTCTGGGAGGCAAACCTGGGCACACACGTCGTCTTAGTCCTTGCTCCTCAGAGCCCTGAAATGTAAAGAGGGAAACTGAGGCTCAGCGAGATGCCGACACCTGCCATGGGGTCTCCTGGAGTCAGCGGAGTGTTCAAACACAGGCCTGGAGAGGGGGTGGGGAACCCTGATCCACACGCCTTCCGCTCGGGGTCCTGACGAAGGGGCAGCAGGGCTGCAGTCCCTGAGACCTACATGTCCAGCGACCTTGGGGTTGTCACCCAGCCACGCCAGCCACCATCCACCCTCTTCTAAAGAGTTCCCGCTCATTGTACCACTCAGGTTCCTCGTAAACTGGAACTCGCCGCCTCATGGGATGCCGGGCAGACCTCGTGCGGACTGATGGTCAGCAGCAGCTGGGGCTCGGGCTGGAATGCCGAGTCTCAGCCACACCAGGGCTCTGCTGGGGCTGGCTGTGGACGGACACATCAGGACGCTAAGGGTCAAGGCCAGACAATAAAGGCTTCTCCCGGCTGAGGCAATGCTCGGGGGATGTCACAGTGGCTCTGAGCATCCCACTACCCCCCGCAGGCTTGAGGTTGCTGCTGAAGCTTGGGCTGAAAGGTGATGGGACGAGGGCCCTGTGAACTGAGAGCCCCACAGGGCAGCCGCTGCCCTGAGCCAGATGGAGAGCAAAAGGAGCTCCCTAAGTCCCCCAGCTCAGCACAGAGGGGAAGAGCATCAGCCCCGGGAAGCTTGGCTGAGGCAGGTGGGGCAGGTGGGGCAGCCGGAGCAGCACCTCCACCACCGGGCCTGGCTGGGCTGGCACCCCGGCTGGGCCAGGTGGCCCTCAGGCGGCAAGGTGCCCAAGCATACCCTCCTTTTCCCAGAAAGGCTCCTTGACTCGTCCTGGCTTTGACACACGTGAAGGAGCATGGGGTGGGGGAGCCTACAAGGAGCCAATCACCCCGCAGAGAAGACTTCAGGGCTGGTGTGTGTGTGTGTGTGTGTGTGTGTGTGTGTGTGTGTGTGTGTGCCTGCGCGCCCGAGCATCAGTGGGGATTTCTGTGATAAAAGCAGCCAGATTCTGGAGAGAGGAGAGAGGAGAGAGGAGGACAAGAGGCGAGGAGAAAATTGGGGGTGGGAGGGACAGACGGAGACAACAGCAGTGGGAGACGAGAGAGAGAGAGGAGAGAGAGAGAGAGAGAGAGAGAGAGAGAGAGAGAGAGAGAGAGAGAGAGAGAGAGAGAGAGAGAGAGAGAGAGAGAGAGAGAGAGAGAGAGAGAGAGATAGCAGTGCCGGGAGAGTGCGGGAGCCGAGCAGACAGAGGGGAGGCAGAGAAAGCCCGGGAGCAGGAGGGCGCGCAGACGGAGGGATGGGGTGAGGGCAGAGGAAGCGGAGGCAGAGCGGGGGGGCGCAGGCGCCTGCGATCCGGGATCCGAGGGCGCTCCAAGCTCCGGATCCGGATCCGGACCCGGCAGCGCAGCGCAGCGCGGCGCGGCGGGCGCTCGCCCGGGAGGTGGCGCGGGGCTCGGGGTGGCCGCGCGCGCGCGCGCGTGCGCTCCTGGGGGCCATGGCGGCGGGGGCCGCGGGGCGCGGGGCGCGGGGTCGCCGGCCCTGAGCGGCGGCGCCGGCGGCGGCGGGCGCGCGCGCACCATGAACTCGTGGGACGCGGGGCTGGCGGGGCTGCTGGTGGGCACGATGGCCGTGTCGCTGCTGTCCAACGCGCTGGTGCTGCTCTGCGTCCTGCACAGCGCCGACATCCGGCGCCAGGCGCCCGCGCTCTTCACGCTCAACCTCACGTGCGGCAACCTGCTGTGCACCGTGGTCAACATGCCGCTCACGCTGGCCGGCGTCGTGGCGCAGCGGCAGCCGGCCGGCGACCGCCTGTGCCGCCTGGCCGCCTTCCTCGACACCTTCCTGGCCAGCAACTCCATGCTGAGCATGGCGGCGCTCAGCATCGACCGCTGGGTGGCCGTGGTCTTCCCGCTGAGCTACCGCGCCAAGATGCGCCTGCGCGACGCCGCGCTCATGGTGGCCTACACGTGGCTGCACGCGCTGGCCTTCCCGGCCGCCGCGCTCGGCCTGTCCTGGCTGGGCTTCCACCCGCTGTACGCGTCCTGCACGCTGTGCAGCTGGCGGCCCGACGAGCGCCTGCGCTTCGCCGGCTTCACCGGCGCCTTCCACGCGCTCAGCTTCCTGCTGTCCTTCGTCGTGCTGTGCTGCACGTACCTCAAGGTGCTCAAAGTGGCCCGCTCCCACTGCAAGCGCATCGACGTGATCACCATGCAGACGCTCGTGCTGCTCGTGGACATCCACCCCAGGTGAGGGGGCCGCAGGTGAGGCGCTGGGGCGGGCGGCCACCCCAGGTGAGGGGGCCGCAGGTGAGGCGCTGGGGCGGGCGGCCACCCCAGGTGAGGGGGCCGCAGGTGAGGCGCTGGGGCGGGCATCCACCCCAGGTGAGGGGGTCCCAGGTGAGGCGCTGGGGCGGGCGGCCACCCCAGGTGAGGGGGTCCCAGGTGAGGCGCTGGGACGGGCGGCCACCCCAGGTGAGGGGGCCGCAGGTGAGGCGCTGGGACCGGGTGGGGGGGGCAGGGGGAGGAGAGACTCAGCGAGGGGATGAGTTTCTTCGTCGGGGCGGGGGTCCCTGCGCGGCCTTGGACAAGCCCTCTTCCCACTCAGTCTCCATGTCCTCCTGGGAACACCGAGGTGGGGGAGGGGCCGAGTTACTGGTCCTAAGACAGGCGCTTGGAGCGTGAGCCAAGCGGAGCGACCAAGAGTGGGGGTGAAAGGACCCACACGCTTTGTGAAGCCTCAGGGTAGAAATCACAGAGTGAGAACTTCACTGGACTTCTCACACCTGCCTTAAGGGTTAGTGGATTTCAGTTTAAACAGCGTGTGAGGAAGGCAGGGACCTCTGCTCCCTGCTGGAGGCCTCTCAACGGCTGTGCCCAGGCGGGAGAGCCCGGCCTGGATGCTGGGGGGCCCCTCACCAGCTCTCAACCCGCCTCCTGCTGCTCCCCCAGGTCTGACATCTCTGCCAGTGTGTGCTGCCTCTGTGTCCTGATCCTGTGTGTGTGTGTGCGTATGTGTGCGTGTGCGTGTGCGTGTGTGTGTGTGCATATGTGTGCGTGTGTGTGTGTGTGTGTGTGTCCGGGGCTGCACCTCCCTCTCTGGGCCCTTTAAGGAGCATCTGAAGGGGTCTGAGAGGATGGGGATGGTTTTGGGGTGCTCTCTGTCCTTCCGAGACAGCACTGTCCCGTGTCTCCCCGACTGGGAGCCCGGAAGCCCCTGCAGAGGGAGAGTGTCACCCCTGAAGTTCCCACCCACCTCCACCTTCACCTGGGGGCTGTTTCTCAGGAAGGCAGCTGGTGAGGGGCAGGGGGGCGTCGGTTCAGGTGCAGGCACCCCACCTGGGAACTCCTGCTCGTCCCTGGAGCCCCTCATGGAGAGAAGGGGGAGACCCTTCGCTGAGGCGTCCCAAGCTCACCTCGGCTTTCCTGACGAGAAGAGGGACAGGAGAAGGGAAGTAGCCGGGGGTATCTCTGTGGGCTCTGCTGTTTGTAACCCCCTGGCCCAGGGAAGGGCAGGCTCTGGCTTTCCAGGGAGCGGGGCTTGGCTTCCGGAAGGCACGACAGTGAGGCGGGCAGTGAACACTGATGGAGGGAGGCTGGGGGCAGCGAGGGGGCTCGGTCCCCAGGGTACAAATGCTCCCCCTCTCCCCACTAGGGAGAAGTAAGCTCGTGGCTGAGAGGGACAGACCAGAGGTGACAGTCTGAGCAAAGACACCTTCAATCCTGACTTTTTCCTACCCATGAGCAATTAAAAAAAAAAAAAAGTCTTTGAACTTCACCGTGTCTGTACAAGGGCGTGCATTCACGTGTTCGTTGTCCCCCCTCCGGGTGTCCCTTCTTAATTATGCTGGTGAATTATACTAAGATTCATCACAGAATCGTCCTCACAGACCCACATACATACAGTGTGTGCTTCTGGATGACCGGCCGCCCACAGACACCAGGGGACACGCATGTGGGAGCTTCACCCACAATCCCATGCGTGACAGATGGCCACCTGTGCACAGGTCACAGGTGGGGCCTGCATGCACTCTGACGCTCACTGCATGCGTCTACCGTGCTTCACGGTCGCTCAGGAAATATTCCGGAGCCACCCCCCTCAGGCAGGGGGCGGGGATCTCACTGTGAAAGGCGCCTCTTCAGGACTGGGGCTGGGACTGCCCTGGACGTTGTGGCCGTGTGTTTTACACCTCCTGGGACCTGGCGGTCTCCACAGTGGGCCCTGCCCCCGTGCGTGTGACGGCAGAGGAGGGGCTGAGCCGGAAGAGGAGTGAGTTCCTGTTTAGACCAGTGCACACCCCATCCATCCCTGTGCCCCCACGAGGAGCGGGGACCGAGGACCGGGGGCCGTGGCTCCTTTTCAGCCCATCTCAGATGTAGGGCTGACTCTGTTCTCACCGGCCGCCAGCCTGAAACAGCCGAGGGCATCTCCGGGGGTCTCAGGAGAGGAGGCAGCCGCTGCTCTGCTCACCGCCAGTCTCGCCTTCTCTCCTCCCCTCCACTTGGGGGGAACCTTGACCTTGTCTAAGCCCCAGGATGCTTTGAGGGGCCCTTTCTCCAGTGCTCCGAGGGGCAGTGCCAGTCCGCCCTGGGGAAGGAAGTGCTTCTGCGGTGAGGTGAGGATAGCCCGTGGCAGGTTCAGACAGGTCCCACTGGCCGGGGGCTGGCCTGAGGTCATGGATAGTGGGCAGATATGACAGCGTGTCCCCCTTCGGTGAGGTTCGTCCCCAGAGAGAAAGGCAGCCAGCCACACAAGAGGACACCAGCTCCCTGACTGCTGATTCACAGGCTGGCTTCTTGGTGGCTCAAACTCTCCCTCCCCACAAAGGAGAAACTATAGAGTTAGCTCGGGGGCGGTGGGGTGCTGCCCTTAGCAACCCCCAAACAAACCTTAGGCACTGAGGCTCCAGGAAGACCAGCCAAGCCTCTTGGACCCGGTTTGGTGCTGAGAATCGGGGCGGGGGCACGGGTGGGGGGTGCCAGTTCCAGATCAGTAGAAGCCAGGGCAGCGAGCGGAGCCTGCTCGCGGGAGGCTTTGCACGTCACAGCCGCCACGCCAAGGGCCTCCCAGGGCTTCATTAAAAGGGACCTGTTTTGCATTCGCCACTGAGGCCCAGCTGCTCAGCAGGCTCCCTCCAGCTCTCCCAAACCACAGCTCAGGACTCATTGTACCAGGTCCTCCCCCTGGGGCCACGAGCGACTGGGGGGACACAGGTGGGGAGCCGGGGTGTTGATGTGGCAGTCCCGTTGCTCGGTGGTGGGGTGCGTGACTTCTCGGAGCAGGATGGTGGCGCACGCTCACCCCGTGACCGGGGTTCGCTGGGGTGGGCTGAGTGTGGGCCCTGGACAGTGTCCGATGGCGGCATGGTAGACGGGAGGGACCACAGGGATAACCTCCCCGTGGCTCTGAGCTGACAGACGCGGACACTGGGAGGCCCAGGGGGAGTGGGGGGGCGCGCCTGACGCAGCCGCTCTTGAGCGTGGTCACGACCCGCGCTCCCGTCTGTCCTGGGGTTCGCGGGTGGGAAAGGGTGCCGGTGGAGGCGTGTGTGGCGTCTCTGTGCACATTTAGAAGTTCTAAATGCAGTTTCGAAACTGCTAGATGAAATATGTTCCACCCTCCCACCTTGACAGAGGCTCAGGATAACGATGCTTTGCGAGGTTGGGTGCGGATTTGGAACGCTCAGGCTCCTCGGGGTTCGGCCTCGTGCACGGTGGGCAGCTCCAAGCCGGCCCTGAGCACGCAGCGCCCCCCACCTCTCCCCGCACCAGAAGGCGCCTCCCCCGCACAGAGGGGACGTTGCTGTTGTCCATCCACATGTCACTCAGCAACGCCACCCTTCAAGTCTCTGGCTGAGCACGCGGGTGGCACAGCCGCCCGGAGGACGACGGGCTCGGGCGAGATGCCTGTGCGTGCTCCGGAAGCAGGGGCAGGGACCGTGGGCGAGGACGCCACGCCTGGGGTCCTTACAGCCTGGTCGAGAACAGAGGCTGTGGGCTCCGGGTGGGCACTGCCCCATAGCCCCACAGACTCTTCGCTCTGTAGGGAGAGGTGTGAGCCCTGCTGTGTCCAGGGCCCAGGACACACACCCCTCTGCCGAGACCGCTCACACCAGTGTCCTAGCCCCAAACTCAGGGTGCTTCTCCACCACCAAATGGCCAGCTCACTACCTGGGCTTTTGTTTCATTCTCATAAATGCCAGAAAACAAATCTGGGTCACTCTGAGTACTGGGGCTCTGGACAGAGGACGGTCATCTGGGGACCGTTCAGGACCCAGCCGTGGTGTTGAGTGTGAGGGTGTCTGAGGCCGGCGGGTTTTAGCCGCGATTACCTCCTCTGTGGACTCTGCAGATATTCCCAGCATCCTGTCACTTCTGCCCCATCACTGAAGCCTCTCGAGGAATGTCTCTTGGACCTCATTAAATAATAATGATAAGCAAGAAGGCTGCACTGCAGCCCTCGGAGCCTGGGGACTGCCTGCCCTGCCGTCCTCACTCCTGCCACCGATCTGTTCTCACCTGGAACAGGAAGCCCCGGGCAGAGAAGATGGATTCAGCCTTTTGTAAGAGTTCGAAGAAGCAGCTGCGTGGTTTCAAACCAGAAAGGCTACACTGAGCCTCAGGGACAGCGCACTACCCCCACCGCACCCTTCTCCCCTGCTGGGCGGGCAAGTCTCTCTTCTCTGAGCCCCCGTCTTCCCGTCTGCGAGCTGGGCTGGGTAGGTGTGTAGATCGAGGACCTCCATCCTACAGATGGCATATGGCAGAGTCCAGCCAGCCAGGCCCAGAGCAGAGACGAGCCCAGGCCCGTGCGGGTGCTACCCCTGGGCAGAGCGTCCACCCCAGACGCCCTCCGAGTTACTCTAGAGGATCTGCAAAATGGACAATGTTGTCAAGGTCACAGGTGGGAGGAGGACCCGGTGCCAGAGACACCACCACCAGCTGGGCACCCCCTCGATGAGTCAGTCATCTGCGTGAATTTGGTGCTCACTTTTTTAGGGGATGACCAGAATGCTCTCCTCCTCTCGTGGGGTTCTGGGTGTCCCGTGATGGCTCAGGACACCCGGCCCATGTCCCAAATCTCCGGCAATCCTCACTTCAGTTGCACCAAAAGCTTTGCCAGAAATATCTTAATATGAAAACATCAGTCCTGCGTTGCAGAGAATGTGCCAAACATGCTGTGCCCTCAGGTGCCCACCGCTGTCCTGCTTTGCTCGGGACAAGAAGGACCCCCAGCTGCAGGACCTGGAGTTCTAATCCCTTCTGGCTCCCTACATAGGAACCCTCCTCACAGCATCTCAGATGGCACAGGTTTAAGTCTTAAGAAATGTCGGTTTGTATTGATATAGTTATTAGACATTAATTAGTAATATTAGTCACGAGTAATACGTTTTCAGCCAGTGCGAAGCCTGTTTGTACCAAGCTAAACACCAGGTCCCAGCTCCCTAAATCCCTGGAAAGACACAAAGGAAGGAGAAAAAGTCCTCCAGGAATTTTGGGGGGCGGGCAGGGGCTTCAAGCCAAACAAATGTGGACTCGCCCACCTGCGATCAGAAACTCTTATGAAGAAGAGTTTCAACTAAGTATTAAAATCATGATGCGTGTGGAAGGAAGGGGAGGCAGCCTTGGCATTGAAGCTGCCCGGGAACCTGGCTCATGAATATTCATGCCCTGCACTCCCGGCTTTCATTGGACAGACCGGCCTGTTTTGGGAGCCAGGCGGCTGCAGCCCAGGCCTGGCTCTGCCAAGTTATCTTCACTTCCTGGGCAGCTCTGTCGACAGCCCTCCTCCCTGTTCGTTTTCGGAATCATGTGACTTACTTTGAAAGCCAGCAGTGGAGACACACGGCACCGGGCCCCACAGGGTGGAGCGGGAGCTTGAGCGTCCACCCGTGACCGTGCTCAGACACGCTGCCTGTTGCTCCTGCATTTCCCTGTGGCTGCAGGAGATGGGTTGCAAGAACTATAGCTCTCAGCTGGCAAGAGGTGTCTGCTCTCGAAAGTCCCAGAGCAAAGCGGAGACAGAAGCAAGGGGTGGTTCGAGGCACAGGTGACAAGCTCCCGATTCCATCCTTAACGCCATGTCCCCGATTCTCTAGGGACTTGGCAGTCCCTTAGCTGCACTGAGCTTGGTCTCTGAAGGGACTGAGTGACTTGTCTTTCAGTGACCCGGTCAGTGGTGTCCGTAGCTCTGGGCAGGGCTGGAGGCTTTGGATGGAAGACGCAGGGCTGGAGGTGTGGAGAAAAGGAGGCAGAGTCCAGGCCACCCCCCTGGGGGACAAGGACCAGCTTCAGGTCACAGAGACGCAGGTTCAACGCTTGTCTCCACTTCCCCGCTGAGCAAATCCCTCCGTCTCACCAAGCCACGGTCTTCATCGTAAACCGGGGCAGGTAAAACGCCACCTGGCAGCTAGAATGCGCCCGACAGAGACGATTGTGGTACAGATATGACTTAGAGATACTCTGAGTGTGGGCCAGGGTGCAGCGGGCGGTCAGCGAGTGACACAAGTGATGGTGAGAGTTATATATTATGTATTTGCTTGCTCCTTGCGCTTGGTGCATTGAACACACTTCATTTCACACATCTGTGTTCTCTACGCATTTAATCCTCCAAAGAGCCCTTGGTGGCGTTGTAGTATCTTACTGTCCACATTTCACAGACGATGGCCCTGAGGCTGAGCGATGCCGCACGGCGTGCCCAGGGTCACCCAGCTCTATGGCTGAGATGTGACCCCGGGTTTCTCTGGCTGCGTCGCCAGGTTCCTGCACTGCCCGTGCCGGCGGACAGTGACGCGCTGTGACGCGGGCAGGCCGGCCAAGCCGTGGGTCACCTCTCCCCCTCTCCCTCTCTCTCGCGCAGTGTACGGGAACGCTGTCTGGAAGAGCAGAAGAGGCGGCGGCAGCGTGCCACCAAGAAGATCAGCACCTTCCTAGGGACCTTCCTCGTGTGCTTTGCGCCCTACGTGATCACCAGGTGAGCCTGACATGGGGCGGGCGGGCCGAGCACGGGGGGGCTCTGGAGGGCAACCGGGGCCCACGCGACCTTCAGCGGTCCCCGGCCTCTCAGGCAGTGCGTTGGTGGGTAAGCGTGAACTCGACCGGTTTGAGGAGAAGGGGGATGCACACTTTTTCTTTGTAGCCTTGAATTTCATGAAGAACTAAAAGGGATGTAAAAGACCCTCTCCCGCTTGATTTCCAAATCATGTCGTTATAACCCTTTATCCTGGGCCCCGCCCCCAGGAGGCCTTAAAGGAAAAGAAAGGGGTGACTGACAGAGGGAGACAGCCTGCAGTGTGTGTGTGTGTGTGGCGGGGGGGGG
>PVKZ01004656.1:0-74840 GCA_004027375.1 Macroglossus sobrinus | reverse complement strand
GTTCCCAAGTTCTCATCAACAGAATAGTGACCGTGAGTGTGCCAGCGTGCACATGTGAGGTTCGTTTAGAAGACAGAGCAATGATTAATTATAAATGATGGCAGCCAGCACATTCTTCATCACGTAATTAAAAGAAAGAGAGAAAGCGGAAGGAAGGGAGGAAGGAAGGAAGGGAGGAAAGAGGGAAGGAAGGAAGGAAGGAAGGAAGGAAGCAAGGAAGGAAAGAAGGAAAGAAAGGAGTGAGGAAGGAAGAAAGGAAGGAAGGGAGGGAGGAAAAACTGTAGGTCTGTTTTTTTATCTTCCCGCTCCCACCCTAATGCCAGGGTTGGGCATGCTCCCTATAAACCCATTAATCTCACTCACTTTTGACAGCCCGCTTGAATCAGCTCAGAAAGGCCACATCCGACTATGCCCGACCACAAGCTGACGACCGCTTCCCTCCTAAACACTCGCTCACGTGCCAACTGCAAATGAAACGGTTTGCCAAGAGAGGGGCTTAATTACAGGTCTGCTCGAGGAAGACGCAGAAAACGTGTAAGGGCTGAGGAGGCCACGGGCATGGGGCGTGAAGCCACACAGGTGTGATGGATGCTTAAATCATACCCTGCCGGATGGCACAGCTGGAGGCCGAGGTGGGTTGTGTCTTAAATACCTGCTGCCAGTGGATTTGGTATTCGAAGCTAGTAATTCCCATACGGTCGGATGATAGGATGTTCAAAAAAGAGAGATGTCAAGAAGATATTTCCTGTTCTTTTCTTTTTTTCTCTCTCTCTCTCTCTTCCAAGAAAAGCACATCAGGTGTCATTCTGAGCTTGTAGCGCGCTGCTCGGGAGGGTCAGAGTCTGCCCTGGTGGGTGTCACCTCGGCGGAGGAAGGGCGGGAGCTAATGGCACTCAGTGCCCTTTGTGTGATCGGCGAGGACACACAAGGACCGTGAGCCAGTCCTCGGAGATCTCCAGGGGCCCAGAGAGCTTACAGACGAGCGAGTCGTAATGTCCCCTCCTTCTTCCTTCTCTGACGTGCCTTCAGTAATGCCGTGGAGATGGAAGGGACCCGACCCCCCGGGACCCCCAAGGAGGACGGGCGGTGGCCGGTCAGCATGGAGGAGGGCGTCCCTCCTGCTGTGGGTTTCCGCGCTGGCCGCAGCGACTCAGATGACACAGGCAGACAGCAATCGGAATGCTGAGCTACTACTGCGTTTGTGCCAGATGACGGAAGCCACAATTCAGAGAGAAGCTAAGAGGGTGGCATTCCCTAGGTGTAAGTCTGATCGTTTCCCCAAATCCAGGCGGTCGTCCCGTTCTGTTGGTGGCATCTCTCAAAGCTCCCTGAGGCCGCCACCCACTCTGCGTCACCACCACCCAGCCCCGGCCCTGGTCATCTCCTGTCTCCAGGCTGCTTATTCCAGCTCCTCCCCAGTTTCCTCTTCCCAGTGGCCACAGGTCATCTGCTGCGCCATTTTTTTTCTTTTTTTTTTTGTCCTGAGCTCACATCTGGGCTCACAAGGATGCTTCCCAAGGTCACGTGGCACTTGGCGCCCACCTTCTGTCCCCCCTCACCGGGGATTTCCTCAAATACCCTGTGCGTGCTGTCTGTCGCTCCCCCTAAATACCCACCCCTCCTTTTTCATTGCCGAGTAATATTCCACTGGGTGGATTCCCCACCCCCCTCCCCCCGCCGTCATGATGAATGCAGTCACAAGCGTTCTCACACAAGTCTCTGCGTGGACACGTGCTTTCATTTCTTTCGGGGGAAAATCCTTTGCCTTGCCATGGCGGGGTCGTGTAGTTGACCTTTTAGTTTAACTGATGAGAAATTGCCAGGCCGTTCTCCAAAGCGAACCGCACTTAACCTTCTCCGCTGCGATGTGGGAAAGTTGGGGTTTCGCCACTTTTGTCAACACGCGATAGTGTCCGTATTCTTAAGCCATCTTTGTAGGTGTTCGGGACATCTCGTTGTGGTTTTACTTTGCGTTTTCCTGAGGACGAAGGATGTTAAACTTTCTTTCATGAGCTTCTCTGTCCTCTGTATCTCTTTAGGACATGTTTCTTTAAACGTTTTGTTCATTTCTTTTGAGTTATAAAATTCCTCGTATAATACGGATACAAGACTTTTGCCAACGATAAGTCAGGTGGATATTTTCTTCCGATCTGTGGCTTGCCTTTTCATTTGCTTAATGGTATTTTTTCAAAGAGCAGGAGATTTTAATTTTGATGAAGTCCAACGATCAATTATTTCCTCTTACGGTCAGTAATTCTGGAGTTCTAAGACATCTTTGCGACCGCAAGGCATACAAAATTTTCTCCTATGTTCTATTCTGTAAGTTTTATGGTGTTAGCTTTTAAATGCAGCTCTCTGAGCCATGTCAAATTAATTTTTGTGCCTGGTTAAGGTTGAAGCTTATTAGTTACTAATAAGTTATTTAGTCCAATGCGTTTGAGGGTGTCCAGCTCCCAAGTTTATGAGCCGTGCTTGGACGTGTGTCGTGGAAACGGCATGTTGGCTGGGGCCAGGGGCCTCTGGATGCGGACCCGACTCAAGCATCACCCTTCGCTTTGACCTCTGCTTTCATTGGTCTGTTCGTAGGGTTTCATTTGCATAAAGGATTCCACAAGGATGCTGTCTGACCCCTAAGTTACGGGATGGAGATGCTGGGCCCAGGGAAGCTTGTGGCCAGCCCGGGGGGGTCCGTGCCAGAACCGATGGCCAGGCTTTCTGCCACCTGCCACAGCCCCACCTCCTCGCTGCCTCCGGCTGAGGGCTGCCGGAGCTTCTACTCGAAAATACTCCTTATTTGCAGTTTGCCTCTTCAGCATTATAAACACTGAACACGGGCAACCCGTAAAGCTAAATAATTTAGATCTTCTTTTTTCCGATGCTGTGACCTGTGGCGGGGGACGGGTTTGTCGGGAGGGGTGGCGGTCGTCCAGAGGCCGCGTAAGCACATTCTGAATCTAGGTGGACGAGCCCAATCCATCAGCCACGGTGGCGCAGAGGTCGGCTTCGTGGGTGTCAACTGGGATTCTCTTCCCCCACTTTCTGAGATGCAGGCTGACGCTCTCACGGTCCGCGTAGGTTTCCGGAGCCTGTGGCCTCACTATGACCGCGGTGCCAGGGGAACCCCAGCCAGGGCTGAGTTCCCTCGTCCGAGAACAGGGCCCGAGGCCTCAGCCTTCCTTCCGAGGGCGTCGGGCCCAGACGGGGGAGCAGGAACGGAGTCTCTGTCCAACCCGCTGCGATGTGGGGCGCCCGCCTCCCACTGCTGAGCCCGCTGTCGGTGACAGCCCTGCAGTCACCTCACCCCCATCGCACTCCCCTCTCAGGAGCGTCTGAGACGGTGCGTCACCTCCTTCCCGAGCCCTCTGATGCGCTGACCTCCAGGAGCCCTTCGTCACCTGCTGCTGCTCCTGTCCCTCCTCTATCTTCCTCGACGGCTGCCCCGCCTCCCCCCGACCCCGCACCTCGGTGTGCCCCAAGCTCCGTCCTCCTGTCTCCTGCTCCGTCTCCCCCGTAGAGTGCGGCATCATCCGAGGGCTGCTGGTGGCCTCCGCCCGTGGCTCCGGTCTGGGCCTCGTCCCGTGTCCCCTGCCTGTCCGCGGACGCCCACCTGAGTCTCCTCTCAATGGCAGCTCCGACGATGTTCCCTCCGCATCGTCCCCGAGCTCACGAAGGGCATCACGCTGGCTCCGAAGGCCCCCCGAGCTGCTGCCCCCGTCAGTGCCTTAGGGGTGCCACCTCCGAACAGGCCCCATAAACTCTCTCTATGGCTTCGTTAAAGCAAAGGGTTTACGAGCCGCAGCGGCTGGGGGACGCCGAAGGCCTCGGTGTTGAGACGTCAGGCTCGCTTGTCGTTGCCATCGCACACGTTTCTCGTGGCTCTCGTCCGTCACACCTGGACGCTGGCTTCGGACGGTGCAATGTAAATATTACAGCAGCAAAACCCTTCCTGAAATAATTAAGGCTGAATGTTAGAAAATATCAGCTCAAGGCAAAGGTGTGGAATTAGGACACGAAACGACTTAAACTTGGAATTTACCGTTCATATTTTGAAAGGCTGGAAAAAGTGAGTTACCCCCATTTCAAGGACAGTGAAGTGACTTCTCTGCTCGGTCGTCTCCCGTGATTCTCTGTTGCTGACGGCAGAGAGTGTCCAGAGTAAGAGCGCCGGAATCACCTAGTGGGCTCCTTAAAACTAGGACCCTGGGCCTCACGCACGGGGCTGTGGCTCCGTAGGCCTGGGGCGAGGAGGTGCCTTGAGATTCTGTGCGATGCTGCTGAAGCTGATGCTGGGGTGTGGGCACCCCGCCAGCTGGTAGCATCAGGTCGAACCAGGGTCCTTAACCCGGTGCTCACAGGCCTTTCCCATCTGGTCTCCAACTTCTAAATCCTCCACTTTAGCCAGATGGAATGCTCTCTGGCTTTGTCCTTGCCCCACGCATGCTGAGTCTGGCCGCTCCTCCCTTCCTCCCTCCCTTTCTTCCCTCCTTCCTTCCTGTTTCCTTCCATTGCCCACATCCCATCTTCAAGGACCCAGCCAGCACTCCGATTCCTGCCTTCCCTAACCCTGCCCTGAACTGCTGGAAGGCAGCGTCTCAGCAGGGATGCTGCCTGCAGCCTGGTCCCCTCCGTCCACCCTTCACGCAGCTGGGGCCATAGCCAGCGTTTGCCAACCTGGGTGGTGGTATATATTTGTGTGCGTGTGTGTGTGTGTGTGTGCGCGTGTGTGCGCATGCATGCGTGTGCGCATGTGCGTGCGCACACACATGTACTTGTAAGGGAAGGGAGGGCTTGTTAGACCCACCCAGGGAACTTCTGAGACACACACAGGCATCCTACAGTGTCTCACGTGAATTGAGGCAAGTGGGCATGAGAACTGTGAAAAAGTCTTTAGAAAGTAATAACATTATACAATTCCAAAATAAAACAAAATCCTAAAATCCTAAAAAGCAGTAGCCTTGTTTGAGCCCACCTCCCGGATCCAGGAATGCCAGCCACTCTCCGATTAGCTGGATTCTGAGAGGGTCCAGCAGGGATCCCTTGCGCTGTCACCACCAGGAAAGGGACACACACCACAGGCAAACAAAAGGGATGGCTATCTCCTCTAGGTGGGAATGTGCAGGCTGGCTTTGCTGATGTTTCCCACCCCACACACGTGGCTCCCACGCTCCTAGACCCACAAGCCAGCTGGAGACGTTCCCGTGTGTGCTGGGCCAATCCACGGACTGGCTGTGTTGTGGGCAGTGAGGTTTCTTCCAGGTTAGAGCACTGATATATATATATATATATATATATATATATATATATATATATATATATATATATATATATATATATATATATATATTTTTTTATCCAGTTTTGCTTATGATTTCCACTAATGCGTTGGGCTCTGGGGAGGTGGGTAGCTGGGCTGTCTTTCCTGAGAGAGCATCCTTGGTGGCCCCTGAACACAAGAAAATCGTGGAGAGCTGGATGCAGGCACACCGGCCAGCTGTGGCGGGCCCAGCTCTCGTCATCTGTCCTCCCACTGCTGAAGCTCTGACAGGGCTCCTTCTGAACGCGGAGAGAAGCTGCCCACCCGGCCCGCTGAAGTCTGAGCAGAATCGTGCCCAGAAACGATTATGGAAAAGAACAGAACTGATCACACTCACCCTCATACATATGAAACAGAACGAAACGTAAGAATATAAATGCAGCACTTTTAAGCCTGAAATATGAAGGATTTTTTAAGACAATCTAGGATCTGTTTTCAATAGAATATCTCAAACAGAAGGAGATGGCTTTCGAGGACGAGAGACTTTTGAGCTCTTTGTGTTGGAATTCGTAATGAGCTTTCCTCTCCAAATGCTTCGGAGATGAGAGAAAATTACCTTGAGATTTAATGTACGACTCTTGAGCTTTTGACGGAAAAATATCATTCCTTAAGGTAGAAACACGCGTACACACGCGCGCACACCCACACACACACACACACGTGCACGTGCAAGTGTTTCCTGCACTGTAGTTTGGCAAAAGTGGTCTATTGTGCCCCTTTTCACAAAAAACACACAGATTTTGAGAAATTCTCAATTAGGGGTGATTTTGCCCCGCTCCCCAGGGGTCCTGTTGCAGTGACGTCCGGTGACCTCTGGGGGAGGGGTCCTCCTGGCATCTCATGGGTTGAGGCAGAGGTGTCCAGGACAGATCCGGCCCCAAACGTCAGAAGTGTCGGCCAGGGTCGAGAAACCCTCCTGTGGAAGGACTCTGAGCCATCGAGGGGACCGTCTCCCGATCTGCAACTTTGGGGCACCACCAGCTCTTTCCCAAAGTGGTGCGTGACCCGTGTTTCCGAGCTTTAAGTCGTCCGAGCCACCCTTCCTGTGAGACTTCCGGCTCACTCCTGGGGAACGCTGGCGACAAGGCGGGGCGCTGCCTGCATCTCTGGACTGCGCTGTTTCTGTGATGTTTAGAGAAACAGGAAGGAAGTGTAATCACGAGAAGAAAATGAAGACGGAACTGAACGAAGCACATCCCTCATTAATTTCCGTAGCTGTGTCGTCACATGCGTACCCCACCTCTGTCCGACAAATTCAAGGGCTTCGTCTCACATCGATTTAACCATGGAGGTTTTCTGCGGGGTCAGGAGACACCAGCCCCTCCCGCTGTTCCTCAAGATTCCAGCAGGGACGATCACGGGAGGTGCTGGCGCCCTTAGCAGGTGAGGTCACTCACTGAGGCTGCCCAGGATGTGCATACCTGGGCAGCCTCAGCGAGTGACCTCAGGTGTCATCGGAACTGTGGAGAAGGACGACGCAAGAGGTCGCTCAGGGAGGCAGAGCCAAGTCGCAACGGCGGGCGTCAGGGCCGGGAGCGGAAGCCGCCGCGGGGGTGGGCGCGGAGGAGAAGCAGCCCCCGTCTGAGACCCGCCCCCTCCCTCTGCTGGGACCTGGGACACTGCCCGGGGTTCTCAGTCGCAGACCATAGAGCGCCCTGGGGACTTGCTGGGGGACGTCCTGGAGCGGCCCTGGGGGCAGGCTAGACCCTGCAGGGACAAGGAGGTCCCCCAGGGGCCGCGGGTAGAGGAGCTGCAGCTCATGCCAGGAATGTGCTATGGCTGCCACAGCCAAGTGGCCGCCGTGTCCCCACCCCCTTTCCTGGAGCCCACTGTCCCTGCTGCAACCAGAAGTTGTCACCGCAGCTGCCAACCTCGGGATCACACTGTGCCTAGAGTGGGACCTCAGTGTCCCACCCAGCAAGGAGAGATTCCGGCTGTAATGGCAGCGGCGTGTCTGATTGGTGGCCTCTGGGTCACATGTCGGCACCCTAGCAGCAATGTGTGCTGGGAAATGTAGTTTCATTTTTGCTTTAAGAGTCTGCTCCCTTCATAGAGGTCACAGTGTGAGGAATTTCCAAAACCTGGGGGAGGTGTCACCACGTTTACGCAGCCACGTGGGGCAGCTGCCCACGCATCCACGTTTCACCCGGCGACGTGAGCTGCTGCGGCCAGCAGCATGGGTGACAGCCTACGAAAAGGCTGAAGGCACCCCAGGCGGGCTCGTGGGCTGCCAGATGGAGGGGCTGTAGCAGGGGCCGCCCCAAGTCATACCCCGGTCAGACCCCTATCAGCTCGCCCCGACGTCCCAGCCCAAGGCCGAGGCCCCAGGAAAGGGGCCAGGTAGGGGGTCAGACTGCTTTCCCCCAGGCCCACCTGCCGGTCACATAAACTCTGGGGCTGAAATTCTCACCACAATATGACCTTTTCCTTCCAGCTCCTTTCAAGTCTTCAGAACAAAAGGCCCAGCACGAATGTCCCTCTTAGTCCCGTTCTGCCAAAGCGGCCACGTGAGGCAGTGGCATGAGAAGTGGGGCCGGCGTGCGTCCTCGGGGCTCCCCACGCCGCAGGGCGGGGGGTCCCGACATTTCTCAGCCCCGCCGAGAGTGAGTGCTCCGGCTGGACACCTGTCGTGTTTCCTCGTTAGAATAAAGTAATGCCTCCGGTAACGACGGGACTTGTCAGGCACGCCTGTTGGGAGAAGGCTGACATGCCGCTCGCCCCTCCTGGGGGGTGAAGAGGGACAGCCGGGCGTGGCGGGGGAGGGAGGGAGGGAGGGCGGGTCTCGCCGAGCGCACACGTGTGCACGTGCGTGCACACCTACTCACACGTGTTTGTGGTATAGAGAACCACCACCTCGTCTTAGTGGTCTTTCTCTCTTTTTTTTTTTCCATTGTGGTGAGAGAAAGCAACTCGAATCAGCTGTTGGAAACGTAGCTTTATTACGAAAGAGACAGATCTTGTAGGATGCAAAGGCAAGCTGAAGATGCAGGCCTTGGGAGGAGTGTGCCGGGGACCCCGGGGCGCCCCGTTAGCATTCAGCTGGCCCCAGCTTTCTCTCTGCCGTTGGCCTGTGGCGCGGCTGCGGCCCGCCCCTGGGCCACGTGGCTTTTAGAGGAGATTCTGAGCAGCGCACAGGTGATCGCCGCCCGTCAGGTGGCTACCCCCATGGCCTGGGAGCGCGGCTCCTGACGCAGCGCCCCCATCCCCGGCCCCAGCAGGCTCACGCCGTGCTGCAGGTCGCTCTCACGAGCACAGGCACCTGCGCCTGGGTCTGCATCTCAGCGGCTTCGGGTAGGACACCTGTGCTCAGCCACGCAGCTCCCCCGGCTGTAACGACGGAGCTGACGAGAGCCCGGTCCCAGGAGGGGCTCCCCGGGCCGGCCGTGGCTCACCGTTCGCGAGGCGTCTGTGACGAGCCGCTGTGGGCATTCTAGGTAAGAACCAACATTTGTTTTGTTCTTTTTTTTCCATTCCTTCACCAGCGTATGTTTACATGTGAGGTATTTCCCAACAAAACGATAGTAGATCTCAGTAAGAGATTTCTCCTGGAAAAAACGCGTCGCTCTCGCCTTTTCTCTAGCTATAAATAATATACATGCCGAACAGTTTACAAATGGTAAACGCTCTTGGACTTGAACAGAGTTCAGTGAAATCTGCTTGGTGTAAACGTGCGTCAAGAAACACGGGCTTGCGAAACACTCTCGGAATGCAACCTCGCCGAAGCGCCTGTGTGCGAGCGGCTGATAAGTCTGACCTGGTGGCTCTGCCTCCTTAGGGGGAGGGACGTGGTGTTTGTGGCTACCGGGCGGCTGCCACGGAACACCTGCTTCTAAGAGCAGAAGGGACGTTTTAGAAAAAAAAGACTTTGAATGAGCTACGTGCAGAAACACGCATCTCCGTGTGCAGGCGTGCGCCGGGTGCTGGGGTGCAGGCTGGGAATCGGCGAAGCTCGCTGGGTGGAGCGTTCTCTGGGAACCATGGGTGAGTGGGGGAGCTCTCTCTGGGACCCTTCAGAGAGCGGGAGGGGCTCAGGGATGCGTCTGGGGCAGGTGCAGGTGCAGGTGGGCCCCTCGCAGGCCAGGTGTGCTCAGGGGCTGCCGGAAGGTAAAGTGAGAGGGGCTGCTGTAGGGTCATTCCTGGAGCCGAGGCCGAGAAGAGAGGCTGGGTCCGGGGGCGCCTCCGAAGGCCCTTGCAGGCTGCCCTGTTGCCACCACCTCCAGCAGGGGGTCCCTCTGAGGGGCACAGAGCCCGCTGCTGGCTCTCCAGGTGCGTGAGACCCTGATCACCTGATCACCTGCCTGCACTGTGCCTCGGTGCCTGTGGGTTTGGCAGCCTGAGGTCTTGGGGCTTTTTACCCTAGGCGTCCTAAGTCCCGCACCCCCGCCCCCGCCCCGGAACCGGGGTCCACCTTCCCACATCCCCCTCCTTCGTCCTGGCTCTGCTTCTCCTTTGAAGCCAGGAATAAAACTGGAGGTTTCTCTGTGTCTCCGGTCTCAGGAATGCTAATGACGGGAGGCAGAGCACATTCATTATTCATGCGCCTGGCCCTGCCTGGGCGCGGGGACACCCTGAGGCTTCCCTGTGGCCCAGCCTCTGGTGGCAAAGTCTCTGCCGCGAGCAGCCCAGCCAGCCCGGCCTGCGGGGTTCCAGACCCTGTGGGTCGCGGGTGACGCAGGGCTCCGGGCCGGCCTTCCAGAGAGCTGCCACCCGGTGAGTCCCACCCACCCCGTGGCTTGCGTGAGGTTGGGGGAGCCCCCCACCCCGACTGCGGGGTGCAAACGCGGGACTCCTGTCTGAGAGGTGGTCGCTCACCCCCGTTTCAGGAAGGCGTCCCCGCGTTCCCAGAGGGACACCGCGGGTCGGTGGCCAGGTTCGCCACCCCCGCCCCTGCGTGTTCTGGTCACATTTCCGTGTCTGAACCGGCCTGCCTAACAGGGACCAGCCCGGCGACACTTCTTTCTCTGGCAAGTGCCCCGCTTCTGTTTTAATGGGCGTCGACGAAGCCGGGGGCCGAGGATGGGTTTGGGCCAGGGGAGGGGGCGGCAGTGGCCTTGGAGACACTGCACGGGCGACAGCAGGAAAATCCATCCCCGGGACCTTGACGAAGATTCTGGTGTGACTCAGATACCTTTAGCTTTTCCCTGAAGTGAGATCACTGTGGTTGGAAAGGCTGGGAGAAGCGGGACGTGTGAGCAGAGCTCTGCCCGGTGGAGGGACACGGGCGGGTTCCCTGGGGACCCCTCCCCGCCAGAGAGTCACAGGATCCACTTCTGGTGGGAACCGTGGCTTTCCTGCTTGGTGTCACCTTCTATGAAATATAAGAAATAGTACTCTTGAGAATGATTTTACCGCAGCTTCCAAAACCCTTCCCTGGATTCCCTTTAGATAAATCTCAGGGATGTCACTGCGTTATTCCAAAGTTTTCAGAAATTCAGTCAGCATCCTAGGTAGTCTCTAAATTTTCCCGATGAAGTTTTCAAGTAATTCCTTTTCTTGCTTAAAAACCACTGAGCATCCCGTGATAGCACCGTGAATTGAAACCACGCCGACTGGGTAAAGATATATCGTAGGGGTCCCTTTAAATGCACCCCGTTCCTGCACGTCCAGGAGCCAGCCGGCTTGGTGGGGAGAGGCAGACGCAGAGGAAGGCGGGGTACGGGGTTCACCGGGCCCCGCGCCCCGAGACACGCACACAGCTCCGCGGATGGACACGGCCGTGATGAAGTGTCTGCCCCGAGGAGCTGGCGTCTGCGGACAGAAACTGTGCCGTGCAGGGGAAGTCAAAGGCTCTAGATGAAGCAGCAGCACGGACCAGAGCTGCCACACGGCCGGGGCGCGTGGCCGGCGCCCTCGCCTGCACGGAGCGTGGCTCCAGGGCTCACGCGGGGCGTTCGCGCTGTTTAATTTTAAAGAGAGGTCCCTCCGAGGTGCGTGCTGTTCTGTCTGCGTCACGAGGATTCCAGGGCGCCGTGCGCCCAGCCACCACGCAACCTGCAGGTTGCCTGCTGAAAAGAAGCATCATTGTTTCTTTGGTTAAAGCTTGAAGGCGAGCTGTCTGCTTTCTGCACAGTTCAGAAATGCTTTGGGAGTTTGGGGGCCCCTTCTGAACGTGGCTGTCTCGTGCCAAGGGTTGCTTTCTGTGTGGGAAGAATCACAGGGGCGTCTGTCCTTGGGAGGCTGTTTTGTTTAGCAAAGCGTTTGTAGCACCCAGCGCCATTAGCCTAGGTCGCCTGGGGCACCCAACAGGTTGTGATCAGAGATAAGGCCCCACCTCTGATTAACTCCCCTCTTTTGTCGCTTTCCCAAGGCACACCCTTCTCTCGCTCACCCTGCCCTCTGCGTCTAACTTTTTTTCACACCTGTTTTCAAAACTGTGCCCAGGCACAGGCTGGGCTCATGGCCCGCCCCCCGCCCCCCCGGGGTCTGTCCGGGTCTGGCCCGGGCGATGGGTCTCAGTGGGTGGTTTGCATCAGGCCATGGCATCCTGAGACGAAGGGACAGTGCCGGTCCCCACATCCTTGACACAGAGCCTGGCCCGGGTCGGGGTGGGTGGGCTTTCCCGGGTTAGAAGGATCACACCCGCTCACGTTCCTTTACGTACCGATGGCATGTTGTAGGGATTCACTGAGCAGTGGACAAGGCGAGACGCTCAGGGGACCCCGGGGAAAGCTGCTTTTCTGAATTAAATGCAGCTTCTCTCCGGGGTTGGTGGGGGGTCCCCGCATTCCCACGGATGTGACTATGCGTCCCACGGCCGAGCAGCCCCTTGTCACCCAGCGCCACCTGAGGACGGGTGGTGGTGGGCATCTCAGTCTGGCCGCGTCTAAATGGACCGTCCTGCCCCCGTCCTGCCCCCACACCGCTCCAGTCCTCCTGCCCCAACAGAGAATCTAAGGGTCGTTTTGTGACACGTGCCCCATCGCCGTCCTCTCTGCACGTCCCACCTCGTCCTCCCTAACGGGCCTTCCTGCCTCCACTCGACCCTTCGGGGGCCCACTCGCCACCAGCGAAAGCGCTCTCCTGCCAACGTCCCCGCCTCGGGTCGTCCGCGCCGCCGCCCGTCCCCCACCAGCCCCGGTCTCTGCGCTCCGTCAGACCCCCGGCCTCACTGGGGTCCCTTCAGCTCAAGGTAGCGAACCTGCTCAGGTCGTTGCCTCTCGCCGGGGTGCCGTTCGCCCCTTTTCTGCCGGGCGCTTCTTCCTTGCTCTTCAGGGAGTCCAGCGCGGTCCCCCACCCCCTCCGTCCAGCAGGGCTGCCCTCGTGTCCTTTGCTTCATCCCCTGCGTTTCCGTCACAGAACTTTTGTGAAACTGAAAATAATTCTTTATGATTTTGCCCTTTTTCTCTCGTCCCCCGAAGGACAAAAATTCAGTCCAATTCCTTCACTATTCTATCTGCGGCACTTAGCGTGATGCCTGACACATAGCGGCCCTCAAATAATATTAGCCGAATAAAAAAATAATGAACAACATCAATTGTTGGCTCGCTATCTTTCAAGCTCAGATATTCCATTTGATCCGCTCAATAACCCCATCACGTAGGGAGTGCGATCATGAATATTTAAAGGGTAAAGAAACCAAATCCGCATGAAGTGAAATACTCTGCCCGAGGTTATCTTTCTGCGGATGCCAGGGAAGGGGCCGGGAGGCGGGCGTCCTGGCTCTGATGCCCGTCTCTCGGTCCTCTGCCCGGCTGGCGGGCTGCTTGTCCACTCGCATGCAGGCCTGTTGAGGGACGTTGGTAGCCTGTGGCTGGAGCGGTCTGAACCTACACAGCGGTGCCCGCTGCGGAACGGGAGGCCGACATGGGGGCGCAGTCTTTGTCCTGTCCAGCATCTCCCGGGCGGCCGGCCGTCTCGCGTTGGGGGCATTCGCTTGCACGGTGCAGCATGGGGTCGGATGCCGGGGCTCACGGGACCACCCCCTGCGTCTTGCAGAGAGGGACGCGGCCGCAGGGCCAGGTCAGAGGCCGGTGTACGAACTGTGCTGCGGCTTGTGCGTGGACAGCGCCCGCCCGGGGCTGGCTCCATCACGTCCCTTTGTTTTGTGTCCAGTGTGTGTGTAGACAGCAGGGCCCCGGAGGCTGAGCAGGGAGCAGTTTCCCATTTCGCTGGAAGCCGAATGTTGACTTTCCAGACGGCCCCGCCACAGGTGCCTTGTGTTCAGACAGAATGGCAGCAAATTGGTTGTTGTAGGAGTTTGAAGTTTTCTATATCTACGCAAATATATGTGAATGGACCTTGGGTCTAGAGTCTCATTCCTAAGCTTATAATTGAGTCAACACAGCGGTCTTTATTCTAACACAATCAGGTGAACTGGGGAGGGAGGGGGTGAGTGAAGGGCACTCAGCAGGCACGGGGACACACAACTGGGAGACGGCAGAGAAGAACAGAGCCGATCTCTGTGCCCGAGTGGACGGGGCCAGGCTGGGCCCTCCTGGGTGAGATGGAGGACGTCGCCGTGGTCTCCATCAGTGAGCATCTCCAGGCCCGGGGGCCGGCCTTTCTCTCCTGCTACAGACAGGTGTACACAGAAGCCCTTCTGGGCAGAGCTGACAGAGATGGGTGGTTAGTGGTATATACACCCCAATGTGAGGCTTTCTGTGTAAGTGACCTTCCTGCCGTGGGCCCCACATGCCCGTCACCTCTTTCTCTAGTGGAAAGTCATGGGACTTGGGGTCAGGAGTGTGGGTCTCTGTGGAAGTCTCATTTCCAGCGCTGTCACTTCCTGGCTGGCTGTGGGACACTGACAGAGCCACTTACGCCCTGTAGAACGGCAGGAATAACCCCACGTCTGGTCCCAGAGGGCCTGCAGGCTGGACACAATGACACTTTCAAAGCCCTTAGCCTGGTCCCAGCCCTTGCTTGGTGAGTGCTTGGTCGTGGTGGTGGCCCTCGGCTGTCATTATCATTTTTCTCACTTCTCACCCTACTTTGCTATTACGTGTCCTGAGACGTTGGGAAAGTCACTTTGGGGACCACAGTGTCTTTGTCAGCTAAGCGAGGGGCGGGGTTTTATGCAGTACACGCTGCGCCGGCAGGGAGGCAAGCACTGGTGGGCGCCCGGGACACAAACCCCACGGGACGCAATGTCCCCGCAGCTGGCACAGGCCTGAACCCCTCCTGGAGCCAGGCGCCCTGCGCACTGAAGGTGTTTCCTCTCGGTTGGTTGTCGGCCGCTCGGCATGGATGGGGGAGGGGGGCCCGCGGGCGGCGGGATTTGCTGCGGTTGCTACTGCTCAGGCTCGGCCCGCAGCGTTAGGTTGTGGTCACAGCCCGGGGACCCCCCTCTGGTGCTCGCTGCAATCCGGTGGGGCTTTCGTCCCTGTTACTCACAAGGGCATTTGCAAAGGCCAAACGATGATACCAAAATGCTCAGTTTGGAGGGGAAGGTCATGGCCACACCCGAGCGATGCACTTCCTGTTTCCTTCGCCGGTGATTGGCTGAGCCGGGCATGTAGGCCCCGCCCCCCGCCGCGCAGACCCCGCCCCCTGGCCGCGCAGACCCCGCCCCCCGGCCTCACAGACCCCGCCCCTGGCCGCTCAGACCCTGCCCCCTGGCCGTGCAGACCCCGCCCCTGGCCGCACAATGCCTCAAGCACGTGGATTTCTATCCAGATCACAGTTCTCAACCAGATTGCATTTGTCCCCCTAGGAGATGTCATTCATGTCACAGCGGGGATGGAGGGGACAGCTCCTGGCACACAGCGGGTAGAGGCCCAGGGCGCTGCAACACTGTGCCGTGCGCAGGACGCCCCACCGCTCAGATAATGCTCAGCCCGCTGGTCCACGGCGCCCCGGCGGAGGAGCGGGTTCTGAACCCTCCCGCTCATCTGGCCCCTGCACTGGTTGTCGCCTGACGGCGGGTCCTGCACTGGGCTGAGCAAACGCTCGATGAGTGCGCATCTTAGCACAGGAGCTGCTGCAGCCCGCTTCTCTGGTCTAAGGACCAGGCCGGCTCCGTGGAGACGGCTGAGCAGACGGGATGCGGGCGCCCGGAGCGGTGCTCCTGCTGGCCCGGCTCACGGAGTCCGCGTGGCGCCGGCTGGCAGAGCGGCCACCCGTACCACCGCCATCAGTGTGGGGCGGGCACAGGGCCGGGGCTGGCCTGCAGGTGGTCACACATGACTCGTTTAGTCCTATGGGAAAGCGACGATCATTGTCCGCTCTCACAGATGGAGAAGTGGGCTGGGGACTAGTGAGAGCAGCAGCCTGGCGTTTGGCTGTTTACGGCTCCTGGTTTAAGCTCGTAAGGCCACGGCAGGACTGCCCCGTATCCAAGTCGCTGTGTGTTTGGGGCAAAAGCCGGGGCCTCAGAGCCCACGCTGTCCCAGGGTGGGCACAGGGGGAGGCACGTGGCAGCTGTGCTGTGGGCCAGGGTCCCCCGCGTGTGGCCACACACAGCCAGCCGCGTTGCCGGATGACTTGTCACTGAGCGCACAGCAGCGCCTGGACAGGGCGCTGGTCAGTCTTTCAACAACCCCCTCAGCAGAAGAAGCTGTGGGGAAGGGGACTCCTCGGAGTCGCAGGGTTCGCTGTGTTCTGTAGTGTAGATACGCCCACGATGGCCGGCTTCAGGCTGTCGGCGACGTGACCCTGAACGGAGTTGGGAAGAGACGCACACGTGTCTCTGACAAGTCCGGGAGGCTGGCTCCAGGGCACCCCTGCACGGGACCTTGAGGCCTGAGATGACTCTGACCCCCACCTTCTCGGAGACTCGGTTTCTGCGGAGTGTGGCTCTGCAGCCTCACGCTGGGGGTGGGGAAAGTGTGCATTTGGTGAATTCTGAAAGGAGGGGCTCCCTGTGGTTTATCCGCCCTGCCGGCGTGCATGGCAGGCTTTGCCCGCCCCCCGATGTCACTGGCAGACGGCCGCCCGGCGCTTACCAGCAGCCGGGGGAGCACAGCAGCAACCATGCAGTTTCATGCCCGTCAAAACCGATGGTGACTTCCGAATCCGTGACTGCTCCTGGCCCGAGGGACGGGACCGGGGACCGCTAACTGAACTTCTGCGGATTGCTTTGTGCCCATCTGACAGGCGGGGCAAGCTGCATGTCAGCTGGGGTGTGCGGGCTACCCGGGAGGCCCAGGAGGCAGTTAGCGTGGCCGAGACGTGTGGTGTGTGTGTGTGCGTCTGCTCCGTCTCACGCGGTGTGCAGAGAGGGGGAGGAATTCCGTTTATAAGACGGTGTCCCCCTGCCCCCCTCACCCGGCCCCACCCTTTGGTCCTGCTGGGAGAAGAATACAGAAAGCTTCAGTTGAAGATGCTCGTCCCCCTGGCAGCCACAGGCCTTTGGGCTTTGCTCTCACCTTGCCTGGGGTGGGGGTGGGGCACGGCCAGGCAAAGCCTCCTAGCCTGGCCAGGAGAAAGGCCTGCTCTCGGCACCCCCTTAGGCCCCCGCTGGGCTGTGCTAACAAAGGCTCCAGCCCACTGGCAAGAGGCGGCTGGGCGTGCAGCCTGCAGCCTGCTCTCCAGGGAGGGGACAGAAGCCAGCCAGCACCTGCCCTGGGGGCCACCCTTCTGGAGCATTAGCTGCCGGGAATTAATGCTTCCACCCAGCCCCCAGCGTCCTCCTCCCGGCTGCCTTGTAATCATTGGGACCTTCCCAGTCACAGCTTTTGCTCTCCTATTTCAGCTCTCAGTGGTTTTTTTTTTTTCTCACTTAACTTCCAAATTTACACCCCTGGCTCTCCTGGCCCTCCTATCTGGAGGTGTTGATGGGTGCTTAGCGGGGCGGGAGGAGGCGGCTGGCTCCCCGCTGGATCACGCAGGCAGCGTCTCTGCCCGCTGACGCCTGGCCTCTGGCTCTGTCCCCCGCGCTGCTTGGAAGGCAGGCGCCGTGTCCCCGAGCTCCCCCTTGTTTCATTTGCAGCTGCAGTTCCAGGCGGTGACACTCGTCAGTCACAGCCAGGCCCCGTCGCGGTGCCGCTGTCCTGCAGTCCCCTGCGGCAGGGAGAGCGAGTGTTCGCTTTTATCTTATTTATTTATTTATTTATTTATTTTCATGAGGACCACCGCAATTTCACAGTCAGCCCCCCAACCCGGCCCTGCGAGCGCATTTTAATGCATTCGGCAGAAACTCGCCGCGTCGTGATAAAACGTAATTGCCCGCAATTTCACACCCACGCTCGCCTGCGTTAGCTGCAGCATTCCGGAGAGCCTGCTGCCACTCACTGGTTTCCAATTTCATCACCATGGAGTCGGCCTCACAGACGCGGGCACAGAACCCACGCCGAGTTTCCATCACCGCGCAGGAGCAGGGCCGGCCGGCTGCCGTTAGATTCATCAGAGGGTGATGGCCCACACTCGGGAGCTGGCCGGCGGCAGACCACACGTTCCATTCTTGGCGCGCTGCTCAAAGACTCTTGGCTTCCAGAACATTTCCAGGTTTCTGTCCGACCATCCTGATCCCCTTAGTGGAACATGTTGACTCAGTTTGGGGCCCACGGTGAGCACGTCTCTGAGAGATTCGAACCCGTGCATCGGGCCTTTCGTTCACTGCTGGGGGCCACAGCGTGGCGCTCCCTGCCCGGGCTTTGGGGGACCAGGGGACCCAGTCCTAGAAACCAAGGTGCCCGTCTTTATGAGATCTCTGCGCTGAGAATGTTTCTCCACATTGTTCAAAGGTTGGGACAAACAGTACTCGGTGACACAGGAAAGTTATATGAACTTTACGTTTCGTTGTCCACGAAGACGCGTGCAACGCAGCCGGGCCCGTGCACCCCAGCGTCGCCCACGGCAGCCGCCACGCCGCGGGGGCAGAGCTGACGAGCCTGCTTGCTGCCTGACCCCTCGCTGAAGCCGCTTCCTGGCCTGTGGTGCAGCAGAGCAGGTGTCTGAGCGGGGACCGCTTTGGTCCCTTGGCCGTCACCGAAGGACCCCTCAGCTGTCATCTCTTAGCGACGAGCTGGGTCTCTGCTAACATCCACGAGGTCTCTCTCTGGTGGGAGCCCTGTGTCCTGCAGGGTCAGTGAGTCAGGGCCACCCCGGGGGAGGGCCCGGTGACCCTGTCCGGTAAGGAGCTGTGGGGGGGGCCACCCAGCCTGCACGGAGAACGCCGGTGGCTTCTCGCTTACCATTGATCGCTGGGCCTCGTACGTTCAGCAAAGTGAAAAATAGTTTGCCAATGAAGTAAAGTGGAAAATTAATTTCGGTTTTTCCGCCCGTTGCCAGCAGATGCAGACACTAAGAACGGATGCCGTAATCACGGGCGTGTTCTCAGCTTGGCCCACGTCTCACCCACTTAGAAACGGGGGTGGGGGGCGGGAGGAGGGCCTTGCTCATCCTACTCGGAAGGTCATTCGTGCTGCCCAATGAGAAACGTCGACCAGGAAGGCGAGAACCCTCTTTTTACATGTGGCTTTGCTCAGGGAACAAACGTAAGATTATCGGGCAGCGAATGGAGGGGTCGAGTAGAAATGATGACATTTATTGCCAAGAGCAAACGGTGTGAACGGAAAGCTTACTTCACGGAGGCTGATGTCATTGGTGGGGGCGGGGGAGTGAAAAGGCCCAGAACTTTAAAAATCCAGGTAGGTATCGCGCAGTGCGCCAAGGTGTCTCATTGTGCGTTGTATATTGGACAGTGATAGTGGATGCTGTGTTCTCCCCGACACGGTCGAGGGTCTAATTTCAGGAGGATTCCCCCTCGAGTATTTTGGTTGTGACCCAGAGCTATTACTAAACTGCAGGAGAACACTTCTGGCTCGCTTCGTCACGAAAACCGACTCAAGATGAAGCTGTTACAGACACTAGCCTAACTTTGCCAGTTGGCATCGTGTAAGAAAGAGCAAGATGAAGCTGGCTGGTTGGCTGGCGTGTTTCAGCCTCGAGACAGCGGAATGATCTTCCTTCTCTGGCACCCACCTTCTGGTAACCCCCACGAGCACTGCCCCCCTGGGAACGGTGGCGTGGCGCTGTGCCAGGCTCTGGGGCAGGAGGTGGAAGGAGAGCGGCAAGGGCCTGGACATAGCGTGATGGGGCCGCCACACTCAGGCACGGGGCTTTTTCCTGCTGCCTTCGGTTCTGCTTCCGGTGACAGTTCTAACTGGCACTGTACGAGGCCCAAACACAGGACTTCCCCTGGCAACTGAGAAGTGCTCGGTGCCAGTGACGGTCCTTGACAGAAGCGACGTCAGCGGTCCCTATAAGCGCTCAGCCCTCGTCCATGGGGTCTGTTGACATGGGCACAAAGCCTGCGTGTAGCTTCCACCCCGTAAAGATGGATGCTCATTCAATGCGGGCATCAGGAAGTATTGGAAATGTCCTCATTGCTTACTTTAAAAATTCAAGAAAGCAAAAATAAAAGGAGTGATTTTCAAAATATTTAGCAAGGGCAGGGCACAGACTCTGACCTATGAGAATGAATGAGGCTGGAGATACTGGGTCCGGGTATCAGCAGCGTATGCTATTTTTAGAAAAACTTCTGAGTAATTTACTAAATGAAAGTATTTCTGGTTCGGAGGGATGCATTTCAGTTACGTAGAAACCCCGCGTTCGTACAGTGCCGCGTTTCTCTGTGCATCCAGTAACGGGATGATGGTATTCCAGGGTCTCTAAGCGCGTATGGTCATCCCTTTCCCCAGGCAGCCCGATACGGGTCGCCTAGCATTCACTCAGCACCTGCCAGGAGTGGGCACTGGGCTAAGTCGTGGGGATGTCAGCCAGGAGCCCGGCTCTGTGTGGGGAAGGGGGAAGGAAGGTGAACAGCTGGGTACCAGTCAATGTGACACGCCTCAGGAGAGGCAGCATGGGGGATGCTGAGAATCGTGGGGTTGAGGCCCAGCTGGAAATGGGGTGAGGGCTCAGAAGAGACCCGAGGATGCTGGGAGGAGCCTTGAAAGGCCAGTACCCGGCACGGCCAGGCAGGGAAAGGAGGGGAACGTGTACAGACGGAAGGAACCACAGGTGAGGTGCGAGCGAGCAGCCAGGCTGGAGGATGTCGCCAGCTCTTCAGTGGTGGATGAAGCCGGCTCGCCAGATGGGCGAGGATCAGATGACGAGGAGCCTTACGCATCAGGCTTAGGAGTCTGCATTTCACCCTGAAGACAACGAGAAGCCGCTGCAGGATTTTTAATGCGGAGGGGAGGGTTTGACGAGGTTCAAGTTTCTGTTTTGGAGCGGTGCTTCTGGCAGTGAGACTGGAGGCAGGAGACGAGTAACGACGCTGGTGAAGTAATACGGGGTGAGACGAGATGGGGGGTGTGTGGGGGGGTTCCTGATGTGAGGTCGTGAGAGCCGAGGGGGAGACGAGGGGGTTTGAGATGTGACGGGGGACAGCCAGCAACTCGTGGTCTTGGGCCGGGGGCGTGGAGGGGAGTCCAGGTCTCCGACTCACACCGTTATCTATCCCCGAGAGGGAGAAGGTGTCAAACTTTATCCTCTGCTGGTGGTAAGATAACCTGTCTGCCGTAGGACATTTGAGAATTAAAAAGGTGGGGGCAGAGGGAGGAAGAGGCGCCCGTTTCTATTATACAGCAGTGAAAAGGAACCAATTGCAACTACACGTCTTAATATGAATGGATCTCAATTAAAATTCTGAGCGGAAAAAGTCATTTCTAGCAGGCTATACACAGTGTGATGCTATTTATAAATATTTGCCAGCGTGCAAAACAATACCATATATGGCGAAAGGAGGGATACACACCAAATTCAGGGCAGGGGTGTAATCGGGGAAAGGTACAATGGGGTATGGAAATTGGTGAAAGGTGTTATCGGGGAAAATACACCAACTTTGATAACATTTATTTCTTGAACTGGGTGGTGAGTGTGCCATCGTGGCATTCGTTATTATAACTCTACATGTCTTAAATATTTCGTGGTTTTATAAAGTCACGAAAAATGCAGCACCATCATTTTAACATGTTTCCCAGGAACCACCTGACTTTCTAGCCTTTACAGAGAATTCACAGAGGTGCCCTGGGCCCTACAGCTGTGGGTCAGCGTGTGGGCCTGCACGCGGGCCCCTTGTCTGCTGGGGACACTGCTGGGGGCGCGAGGCTGTTCCAGGGCGTCTGACCCCGTTGGCTCTGTGAGATCACACAACAGATCGAAGAAATAGGCTGTCTGGGTTGCCACTATCAATTAAGAATCTAAAACCTAGGGTTCCACCTACTGGGAATGAACTTGACGATGACCTTGGCCCTGGAAGGGAGAACCCCCCTGCCTGGGAACCTGGTTCAAGAACAAACAATACGCAACTCGTGCGTCCTCAGCTGGAGTGTTCCACAGACTGGCTCATGAATTCAATTTCATTTTCAGAACCGGGATGAGATGAAGAAATAATTTCACATACTGTACATTTATTGAAATTATATCAAAATAAGCAATGAAGGAAATTTTCTCTTGGTAATATAATTTCAAGGATCATTTCATGAGTCTGTAGCTAGAAAAGCATCTAGGTCTGATAAGCATGGGGAGAAACTGTTTCATTTTGATCATGAAGGAAGAAGCCGGGGTCACTTTGGCTCCCTGGGCTGAGTCCCCTGGATGTCCCTCCTCCTTGTCCCCGCCCCCCACTTCTCCCATTTTAGCACCTCGTTCGTACCTGCTGTTGATATTTTGCAACCTTCCGTATCACAGGTCAGATGGTTTCTCCCTCAGAGGGAGGGTCTGGAATTATTACGGTGGGACGTGGCATTCGAGCAGCGGTCATTTTGGCCCGTGCGGTGGCATAACTCGGTGCCAGGCCACCAGCTAGTTTCGATATGAGAAAGTAAAGATTCATTTACGACCTGACGCAGGCCGAGCCACACGTTTTTCAGAAAGTTTGGCTAACGTAAGGCTAACTCACTTTACGAATTCACCGGCATTCACAGAAGTCTTAGGATGGGTTAAAACGTACGAGCTGACTCAGGTGTCCAATGCAGTTATCCCTCTGAGAATGAGCAGCCTCGGAAGCAAGGTGACCTCTGGTGGAGGGCCTCCTGCCCGGCCTGCTCTGTGGGCACTTCTGTGCAATGCCGATTTCACGGACATCCACCCAGATGTGAACTTGAAGCGTTCGATTCGTTTATTTTAAGCAGAGAGTGGCGAGAGGTGTGAGCTGGGCCAACCTCGTCCTGCTCCTGTTCTAGTTGGAAGCTGGTGCTTGGAGTATTCTGTGCTTTGTATTTTATTTACGGGTTCCCCCCTTCCTCCTCCCCCCCTTCTCTCCAAAGCCCGATCCATTTATCCTGTAAACATTCAAGGTTAACCCAAAGTCAGGTTGCAAATGAGCAAGAAATGAGATGCTGATGAGTCAGGTGGGCCCAGGCCTGTCACCGCCCCAACCTCCCTTATTTAATTTCCTGCTCATAAGGGAGAGTCCGGCTGATAATATACCCGTCCTTGGGAGAAGTTGCTGCTTTTGTGTGGACAGTCATCAGATTGTTTTCCCCCAAATAAAGGGCTATTCAGGAGAGATTTCTCAGTATTTTGTAAGACTCCCGAGGATGGTGAGAATTAAAGCCAGCGGCACAGGGCTTGTGCAGTTAGTCTGCAGGCTATTTGCTGCATCTGATGATTGGTGGCCCTCCTCGTGTGTTTCCTGCCCTGCCGTGATGCCGGCTTGATTGCGTCCACGTTTTGCTGAATATTTATCTTGCCTCAGTGTAATCAGCAGGAGGACGCATTTGAAACAAAGGCGTCTTTGACTTCCATACTTTTTCTGAGACTAAAGGGCCGACAGACATAGTTTAAAAGCTACTAGGTTGCAGCTTAAAAGGTATTGTGTGGTTTCTGCAGTGTTTTTAGAGAAACCTAGTGACGGGAGGGGGTTTGGGGGGGAACATCTATCGTTGTGATGTCAAGATTAACACTGACGACGTGTCACTAACTTTTCTGAACGATTGCTTGTATCTGGCGCTGTGCTTGGTGGGGTTTTATTATGTTTGATGGGGTTCGCAGCCAAGCACACGGGTATTAGGAGTGACGGTATTGGAAGGCGTAGGTCCACAGAGATGAAGGAGGGTGTTAGCAGTGCAGTCACATTTTTCTGGAGGTGGCTCTGGGGACACGCCTTAGGCCTGACTTCAGCTGGGCTGTAAGTCACTTTCATGCCCAGGATAACATGTACCACAACTTTTAAAGAATAGGTCAGCATTTATCTCTTCTTAAAATGACTGTGGTGGTTAAAAAGAATTCTGCCCGCACCAGAGATGAGAAATTGGCTCCAATGTGCCAATTTCTGATTAAGAAGGAGAGCAAGGCGCTAAAATTCAGCCGGTAATCTGAGGCCCTCCACCCTGTGGCAGTTTATGCAGTGATTGCCAGGGCAAGGCAGGGGCATGTCACACCATCTGGGAAAAAGACAGGTGTCAGAGGGACTGTCCCAGGCTGTGGTCATTCACGCACTCACCCGGCTTAAGAAAAATCAGCCCTGCCTTAGCGTTGCCTGGTGGCCGTATGGCTTTTTACCCTGAGTCCATCAGCCTTCTTCATATGTGTTTAAGATAATCTGTATATAAGAGATCCGCGGACAGTGGGGAGATGCCACATGTCACCCATTTTGTTGACTCTTTACGTGGAAAGGAAACAGAACTCTCACGTTTGCTTTCTGGGGGAGGAACATGTCTCAGTGACTCATTTTTGTCAAGTGAGGTGTCTAGACGTGAAGCACTGTACAGTTTCAGGTGTTATTCAAGGATGACCCCGCCCATCAGGGGGCGTGGCATGGAGGGGGGCGGGGACAAACCTGGAGGCTGCTGGTGATAGGTTGGGGATGGGCAGCCACTCATGCTCCGGGTGCTTAAGGAGACCTGTTTTCCTAGGATGTTCACGGCTGTGGTTCATGAGCATCTTTGGATGAGCAGTTTGAAAACTCCAAGGGCAGCTGTGTGTCACAGAGGTTACCATCTGGCAAGTGTTCCGGCCCCAAGAGTGTCATTTTTGTTGTTTACTTTGAATTAGTTGACAATATTTTAAAATTCTGGAAGATTTCAAGTAAAAAAACAGGCGTAGAGTTGCTTTTAAAAGGAAGTCTGGTGACACCAGACCTGTGTTTCCACCGGCTAAACCGCGGGGCGCGCACCCCGGGACCAGGTCGGGGAGCCCCTCGGGCTGGCCCCTGTCCCAACCAGCCTTCTTTCCGCCGCTCTGGCGCCTGCTGGCTTCTGGCCGCACGTGGTCTTGTGACCTTGACCTACCGCCCGGGCGAGAGGACAGCCCCGAAGCATGCCCAGGCCTTCAGGGGAGGCCAGACGGGCGTGAGCTCTCAGAGCGTCCCCCCCACGCTTCCATTTGCAACGGGATTTTCTTGCAAGTAAAGGCACCGCTAATGAGAATTGATTTTTTTCTTTCCAACAGTTTATTTCCCAGAGAACGAGCACAGGGAGCTCTTAAACACGTGCGCTAACGGTAGACAGCACAGGCATGGGGCAATGCGATCTGTCACCCCCGGGGAGAAGGAGACGAGCGCTGGTCTCAGCCGTGAGCTGAGTGTGTGTGTGTGTGTGTGTGTGTGTGTGTGTGTGTGTGTGTGTGCGCGCGCGTGCGTGCACGTGCACGCGTGTGTGTGTGTGTCTGTGTACACGTGTGTGCAGTCTCAGGGGACCGGGTGATGCTGGGCGGCTTCCACGGGGACTGAGAGGTGATGGGAAGGAGGTACCAGCCCGCCTGCAGCGCCGCCTCGCTCTCCTCCACTGCGCATGCGCCCCGACACCAGCGCCCGCATCGCGGTGGCTTATCCGGCGTTGTCCGGGAGGAACCTGCATCCCCTTTCCGAGTGTTGACCCCTCGAGTGCCTGATCACACCCCACATTTGCTGCACGCTTAAGACATACCCGACGCAGTGCAGGCTCTTTATCGGAATGAACCCATCATGTCTTCTCAGCGACCCTTAGACGGGTGGGGTGCAGCATCCCCGTTTCTCAGATGAGGGGACCAAGGTGCGGAGACCCGAGCGTCCGTCCCCTGCGGGGAGCCGGCAAGGGTGGATATTTACAGAGTCGTCGGAGTGTGTCTATCAGTGTCGTGCTCGAATGACTGACTTTATATGACAACCACTTTATGAAATGACATAGTGCACATTACAGTGTGAATTATATATTTTTTCCCATTTTGATTGCTGTGTGGCCTTGTTTATACATATCACATGTATGCAATTTATGGGCGGTTTAAAGGGTGTTCAAGGGCCATTAAGGACCAAATGGTCCTTCAGTTTCTTCTCTGAGGCTCTCAACACCGGAAGCACCCATTTGCAGATGGTTATTTTTTTTTATTTTGTTTCATTTTTTAAAAACAAAGCACCACCGAACGTACATGTCTATTTTGGAACACGTGTAGCACTGAGTCCTGTCAGAGAAACGGATGTGTCACGAGGTGTGCACATTTGAAATTTTGAGAGAGAGCGTCAAATTTCCCTCCCGGAAAAGCTCTACCAGTTTGCAGTTGAGCCAATGGTGTGGAGAGAACCCACTTACCCCAGTTCTAACTCCAAATTTTTTATAGGATGTGTGTGTATGTGTGTGCGCATGTGCACGCGTGCATGCAAGCCAAACTAAGTTAAAGGTAATTGTTGATTTTAAACTGAGGTGAAATTCACATGACACAAAATTTAACCATTTCGAAGTGTACAATTCAGTGGCGCTTAGAACACTCGTGCTGTTGTACGGCCACTGCCTGTATTTGGTCCTAAAACATTTTCATTGCCCCCAAAATAAAACCCTGTACCCAGCGGGCAGCTGCTTCTCGTTCTCCCCTCCCCCACTAATCTGCTTTTCATCTTTGAGATTTACCTCTTCCCGATATTGGGAATCACATATGACCTCTTGTGTCTGGCTTCTTTTACTCAGCATGATGTTTGTGAAGTGGTTACAGCAAATATCAGTTTTTCCGTCCTTTTTACGGCTAAATACTATTCCATCATATAGATGTACAATAATGTGTTCACTCGTTTATTCATCGATGGACATTTGGGGTGTTTCCACATTTTGGCTTTTGTGAATAGCGCTGATATGAAGATTTGCATATGAGATTTGAGTACTGTTTGCAATTCTTTTAAGTCGATATGGCGATATGGTGTAATATGTTAATTATATATTTAACTTTTCGAGAACAACCAGGCTGTTTTCCACAGCAGATGTACCATTTTACATCCTACCAGCAATGTGTGAGAGCTGCCATTTCTCCAAATCCTCAGCAACACTTATTCTTTTGTTTTTTGTTTGTTTTGTTTTGTTTTTTGTTTAATTATCATTTTGGCAGATACGGAGTATTATCTCATTGCGCTTTTGATTTGTATTTCTTTAATGACTGACAGTGTTGAGCATCTTTGCATGTGTTTGTTAGCTATTTGTATAGCTTCTTGGGAGAAATGTCTATTCAAGTCCTTTGCCCAGTGTTAAATGGTGTTGCTTATCTTTTCGTTGTTGATTTATGAGAGTTCTTTATATATTCTGGATTCTAGACCCTTATCAGATATATGGTATGCAAATATTTTCTCCCATTCTAAAGATTCTCTTTCACTTTCTTGATAATATCCTTTGGTGTACAAGGTATTGTTTTATTTTAATATTGTTTTTACTTACATTTTCCCAATTGCTATAGAGCGCTAGCATCTTTTAAATGTATTTTATCTCATTGCATTTAATTTTCTTTGAAAGCCCTTTTCGGATCATTTACTCAAGTCTTTTCTTCTCATATAATCATAAGAGTTTCTTTTACAGCCTGAGTATTAATCCTTTTACTATTTCCTTTTAGTCCACTGCTTCCCTTTTCATTTCATATGTAACAATATTTGTCACATGAAAGTTACGCATTATTTTATAGTTCAGTTGTTAATCTTTTATGATCTCTGGGTATTTTGTTTTCTTTGAGAAGACTTTCAAAATTACAAACAGTAGTTTTCTATTATTTTTAATACAATTTTAATATAATATAAAATTATATTTTTTAATATAATTTTTATGGGTATACCTTTCATTCAGTTTAGTCGTGTGTATTGCTTTAAATGTGGACCATAACATTATTGTATCCGCAAGTGGATGACCAGTTTTGTCTATTCTTCCGCTGCCTTCTGTTTGAAAGGTCCCCTGCATAATCTCAAATGTGCCTGGGGGTCTCACTCTCTGTTTTATTTCATTGACCTTTCCGTCTCCTTTGCCCAGCCACGCCGTTTTAATTAGTATATGGCAACATCCCACTCTTCTTGCTCCTTATCAAAATCGTCTCGGGGAGATTCTTTCAATACATGTACGACTGTCGGTTTTTCATTTTGTCTGTTTACCGTCCGTTTTAAATTAAATGTGGAATTTATGAATGAATTTGGGCAGAATCGATGTTACAAGTTTGACCTTTTCATCCAGAAACACGTCTTGCCTCCCATCCACTTAGCTGTTCTTTTATTTACTTTTGTATAATTTTATGATTTTCTCGATGCAAGTCTAGCATATGTCACGTTCGATGTGTTCCTGGTTGTATGATCATTTTCTTGCTGTCCTTACCTTTTTTTCTCCTGGTGTTTTCTAACCGTTTATAGCTGCTTTTTGTGAAAGTTTGTTGATTCTTGGAGGTCGTGTTAGATCGTGGTTAAATGAGTCAGCGCTTCTAGGGGTTCTGACAGTTTTCAGCTTGAGCCCTTGCGTTTACAAGTAGACACAGCCGTGTCCTCTGAAATAGTGAGAGCTTTATCCCTTCCATTTCAATGTCCCGTCTCTTCTCCGTTTCCCTATGTTGTCAGCGCCCCATGATCTTGGGAAGGCTTGCTTCATTCCCAGCTTCGAAAGTGTCATTATTTGACATTTCATGTTGGGTCGCAAGAAGTCTCATTATATTTCTATGACATTTCAAATACTCCAGAAGCCATGTCACACGTTTAATAACTACACGCTGGAAAAATTTCATTTACAAGCTTTCCCAACAATATTGCTTAGAAATGTTGCCCATCTTATAAAAAAGTCACAAAATGAGCATCATATTCCTGTTGCTTGATTGAGAAGTTTTAATCAGATTTTAATATTTGATGATTTCATTCACAGTATATATATATATTTATGGAATGAATTTATTTCCGCAGCGGTTTGGCTGAAGGTCTCTGTGACTCGCAAAGTCTCTGGGCTGCATTTATTTGTCGGATCTCACCTTTTACTGGTGTAGCTCACAGAGGCGGCTTCCTTGATGTGCAGCCCTCGTCAGAGAAAGCTCCTGCCACTCTACTGACGATAAAGACTCTTCCCCCACCCTCCCTCCACTGGGCATTTCACCTCCTGACCAGGGTGCGCTTGTCCGTGGTGTAAATTCACCTTCCCCTGCCCACGATGACTGGAGCGTCTGTTGAGGAACAGACCCTAGAATGGACTTTGGACTCTCTTCACAGCTCTTTTGCTTTGCCTGCTAAAAGCACTCATGCAACGTACAACAGAGGAGTATTCCAATACGAAAAATACTTCTGCAACTTAGTGCCGCCCTAGGTACGACCCTTGACCTTTGCCCCTTGCCCCCTGCCTGGTGGAAAGGTCCCTCCACGCAGCCTTGCTGAGCTCCAGGGCTCTTTCCCCCCGGGGGTCCTAGACATACATGCTTTATTAAACTTCAAAGCTGATTTCACTCCAGGCTCAGCTTTCTGCCGCAGTCATCTCTCGCCCATCAGCCAAAGACCAGTTCCCCGCCTCCCTCAGCTGGCGCTGTGCCTCCCACCACGAACTGGGAGGTGTCAGCAGCAAATGTGCCCCCACTCTGTGGGCCAGGAGCCCTGCATCGAGGTGTCGGCAGGGTGGGCGCCCACCGAGGCTGTGAAGGAGAATCTTCCACGCCTCCCCCCGGCTTCTGGGGGTGTGGCGGCCACCTCCGGCGTCCCTTGGCTTGGAGAAGCATCATCACGCCTCTGCCTTCACTCCACACGGCGTTCTTCCCGTGTAGGTGTCTATGCACATTTTCCTTTTTATAAGGACATTCCACCCCAAGTGACCTCATTTGAACTCGATCACCTCTGTAGAGGTCCCCTCTCCAGATAAGGTCGCATTTTAAAGTACCGAGGTAAGGACTTCAATGTATAATTTTTTTTTTAAGGGTAGAGCCACCCCGGTCAGCCCATGACACTATTCAGTAAGCGTTACCTGTTTCAACATTTTCGATACTAGAGCAAAATCTGGAAGATTCCCTCCAGATGAAAGAGACAGCGATTGCTCTGCTGGACCGTGAAATTTCTTGAGCATCCAAAGGACTCTTTGGAGACAACAGAGGACATTTCTGTTGCGCAGCATTGCGGGGGAGGCTGAAAAGTGGCCAGGACTCCAAAGATCTTAACCCGAGAGGAAAACAACGGAAGAAGCTCAGGCAGGGGCTTGTGAGCTCATGGTATATCTGGGAACCCACCCAGGGAAGAAAGAGGGTGCTTCCTTGGGAAGCGCTTTGCCGTGGCAGCTGCAGGCTGTCACTGTGCCTATTATAAATGCTCAGTTTCACAGGAGCCAGGTGGCGGGCAGGAGTTTTTTTTTTGGGGGGGGGGGCTGGGTTGCTAGGCAACGGCTTTCTTATTTCCTGGGAAAGCCGTGAACCATCTCATACCCCTTATCCCTTATCCGAACGTCTCTCCTTGGGTAAAATCTACATTTGGAGAATCGATGATGATTTAGAACTTTTTTGGGGGGAGAGGGGAGGTGATAGGGGATGTGTGTATGTAATCGGTTAACAAAATCTAAACACGATTCTCCTGCTGGCGATGACGCGGGGTCATTCCCTGTGCTGCTTCCGGGCTGTGTTTCGTCCTGAATGGTGAGCGCGTGGGGTGGCTCTGTCATTAGCCGGAGGCGTGGAAGTTAAGGATCTCTGGGCCGTGAAGCTGAGCTGTCACATCCAGCCTTGCTCCCTTACTTTCAAATTTCAAGTGCCAGTGATAAAAATAAAAAAAAAGAAAAAAAGCAATTACCTGTTATCTTTTGTCGGAAAAACACCAACCCCAGTTCCTGTCCCCTTTATTGCCACTTTGCTGCGTTTGTCTAATCTCGGGCGTCGTTCCCGGCGGGGTGATGGTTGTTGGCTTGCCACAGCCAGGTGTGGGGGCTTCGTGTTAGAGAGGGAACACAGAGGCTGTGGCATCAAGGCCCCCACGCCTTGTCACCTGGCTGGGGAGGTGTTGCAGGGCTGCCTTTGACAGGCAGACATTTTTATCTGACTCAAGAGGGCAATTCCGTCTGTCAGAGCACAGGTGTGGCCTCGGTGCCGGTGTGTGGGGGACCGTCTGGGTGCTAGGAGCCCGGGTCCTCGCTAGCAGAGCGGCCACCCAGGGCGACGGGAGGAGCCTGCACTCCTCCCTGAAGCCTCGGACAGCGTCAGGACGAGGGCTGGCCACTGACAGCAGCCGCGGGCGGCTTTGGGGGCGCATTTGGGCCAAGGCCCGTCTATCCCGCTCTGCGTCGCAGGCCACCGCCCCAGCTGCCCCTCTCTCAAGTTCAAGGCTGCACAAGCCCCACGTCCTCGAGGGAGGATGCTCTGTCCAGCGGTGGGGCTGGTCGCCCTAATGTGAGACCTGATTCTTGATGGCAGCGGCGACTGGTACCCAGTGTGGAAATGCCCCTTCCGGAAACCTGAGCAGTGCAAAGGTTGGCCTGCCCCCCTCCTAGCCACCTGACCTCCCTCTCGTAACCCCGACGACCCCGAGGAAGGCAGGAGGAGCAGACAGATGAACGGCAAATGAACAACTTTGCTTTTTTATTTTTTTTACTAGATGTATAATTAGAATCCATGCTGTCACCTCCCTCACACAGTGGTTGGGGCACTTCCTTCCCTTCCCTCCTCCCCTCTGTAGATTCACTTCACCCTGGGGGCTCTGGTCCAGTCTGGCCCAGGCTCTCACGGAAAGGTCCTCGTGGGCTCGCTGGGTCGGGTCCACCCTGCAGAGCCAGCACTTGTCCATCACCCTGGTTCGGCGAACATTTAATCAGCTCTCGTCCTATTGGCAACTGCCGTTTCTTAGCTTCTGCCACTTGGCCAGACGCTCGTGCTGAAAGCTTGTGATGGGTAAAGCGTCACATATTTGCCTAGTTCCGCAGAGGGCGGTGGGTGGCATTCTCATGTCACGGAGCGGAACGGGCTCGGAGAGTCAGGGTGGCAGGTCCTCCCGAGTCTACGTGTCTCCCTCATTGCGTCATCTCCCTAGCCCCCGATTAGGCCCTGGGGAGACAGAGGCAGATGTGGGAGGTGACCGTGGGGGGAGAAACGCTGTTCGTTTCTTCCGGGGGCAAAAGCTTGCAGAGGGAGACAGTTTGAGAACGGGCCTGAGCTGATGAGACAGATTCCGTGGGTGCAAGGGACTCCCCACCACCCCCGCCGTCTGGGGGCCTCAGGAAAGCTGTTTCCTTGCCCCGAGGTGTTCAGGGCTGAAAGCTGTGTGGTGTGGAGGGGTTTTAAGCGTAAGCCTATGTGAATATGGTCTGGGGAGCTGAAAGCGAACCCCAGAACTCAGCCTTTGGGGGTCCTGCTGGTGATGTGAGGCCTAGCAATAGAGCAGCAAGCTATTTTCTTCGAAAGAACACTTGCTGTGTGCCCCCTCTGCATGCGACTCCGGGCTCCACTTACTGGGGGTCAGTCTTGTGGTGACCCCACTTTGATGACCCCAGTAAAGCCCCCCCAGGCCAAAGCTCTAAGAGTGAGGGGGCTGCCTTCTCTGAGTTCCTGGGGCCGAGGGGAGTGCCAGAGAGGGACAAAGGTGCACTTGTGGGGCAGCCCTGTGGGGAGTGGGGGGCTCAGAGCCCGGCCTCCTTGGCTCTCCGAGAGGGAGCAGCGCAAGGCGGCGGCACCACTGCTGAGCTTCAGGGCCGGCAGGGAGCGAGTCGGAGACGCGGCAGGCTGGGATGCGAGGGGAAGGGAGGAAGCCGCGCATCCCAGGGAAGGATGGTGTGTCCTGGACCAGGCGGGGGCTGCCCGTGTTTCTCAAGCAACCAGCCCAGTGTGGGGTATTTTCATCCTCATGAGGGTGGTTGCCTACTTGGTAATTCTACCTGCTATTGGGTTGTCTTTTTATTATGAAGTTGTGGGTGTTTGTTATAGACCTCAGGCATCTGTCCTTTGACAGAAATACGGTTTGCAAATATTTTATGCTCGCCTTTTCATGTCTCTTAATGATAGCTTCTCGTGAGCAGACGTTTTTAACTTGGAAGTCTAATTTATTTATTTATTTTTTTTGCTTTAATGCTTATTACTTTCTGGTTGCTGCTTAAGTCAACTTTGCCTACACCTCATGCCCAAAGGTATTATTCTGTGTTTTCTTCTAAATGTTTTATAGTTTTAATTTCAGGGTTAGGTCTGTGATTATCTCTAATTAATTTTCGTGACGCGTGGGGGGTAAGGGACGAGGGGCACATTTTTTTTTTCTCTGAATGTCCCGTTGTTCAGCACTGTTCCTGGAGTACATTCTACTTATCAGAATGAACTGATCCTGTTTCTGTCCCGTTGGATTCTATTTGCTAATCCTTGGTTAAGAGCTTTTGTGTGTGTGTCACAGTTTCTCAGCTTCTGCACGGTTGGCCTTTGGGCTGGACAGTTCCCCGCGTGGGCTGTCCTGTGCCTCGTAGGGTGACACGCAGCCTCTGCCCTGTGCTGCCCCCACCCCCCAAGTCATGGCAACCAAAAGTATCTCTAGACACTGCCACATGGTCCCAGTGGGCCAAAATCACCCCTATAGTTGAGGACTATTGGTCTATAACTTTCTTTTCTTTTTCTTTTTTGTTTTTTTGGAGTGTCGCAGTCAGCTTTTGTGCTTCTGTTCTCCCCAGGGTTTTGTGATATTGACGTTTCTTCTTTCTTAAATGTTTGATAGCATTTCTCTCTTCCCCGGATGTGCCTGAGGGCTGCCCGGACTAAGGTCTGGTTTTCCTCCAGATAGTTCTATTCCATCCCAGACTCATTTTCCTGTCTCCGGGGAAACCGTCTGGGCCTGGAGTTTTCTGGATCAGCAGGTGTTTGATAGTGAGTTCATAGGACTCCAAGATTTTCTATATCATCTTGTGTCGATTTTGTATTTTTAAAGTCATCTGCACGTCATTCTAAGTTGAATTTTTTCATGTAAAAATTTATTCATACTATTTCCTTCCTCATTTGCCCTTTTTATGTCTGTGAGCTCTTCAGAAGTAACGTCTCTTTCAATCCTGATAATGACTCTTTGTATGTGTTTTTAATTTAATGATTTTCTGATCTCCCCCAACTCCAAAGAAACTGCTTTTGGCTTTGTTAATTTTTTTTCTTTTTTTCCATTGTTTCACTGATTTCTGTTCTTATTTTGATTTGTTTTTTTTTTTTTTTTTTTGTCCCTATGTTCATATGGGTCTACGTAGTTTATTTATTTTCACTGCTGGGCGGTTGACTATCTTACAATTTAGTTACCAGTTCTCCTGTCAAAGAACATTTTGATTGTTTCAGGTTTTTTGTTTGTTTGTTTGTTTGTTTAACCATAAAAACAACAATGCTATGGACAGCCTTATATTTCCTGGCAGATGTGAATGAATTTCTTTTACACGTGTACCCTAGTTCGTCTATTCTAAAATGTATTTTTTAACGTTTTAATACATCTGAAAGGAGAATGTGTACTAAAATGAATGGCATCTTTGAGTATAAATGGCATCTTTGAGCATTTTATGTGGTGATATATCAAATACCGGTACGTCTTTTCATCAGCGGAGTGGGAGATTTTAATGAAATGCTATACGTAAGATCAAACGGCTCGTCTCCACCAGGCCACTTGGCACAGTGGTTGTGTCAGGGTATGCTCCCCGGCCACGCCCCACGTCTTCACCAATATTCACTGTTGTGGACATTTTGCCAAACCGGTAGGTGTGAAGTGGTCCTCTACTGTGATTTCATTTTCACATTTCTATTGACTGATGAGGATGAACACCTGTCCAGGGACTCGGTGACTGTCCCCTTCTAGGAAACGCCTCTTCTGTCTTTGCCTGTTTTCCCACTGGGTCGCTCGTCTTTCTCACATATATTTACAGAAGATTTTAAAAATTAGTTTTGATGCGAATTCTTTGTTTTATGGGTTACAAATGTCTTTTTTACTTATTTTCTCTATCACATCTATTACTAGTAAAAAAAATTTTTTTAAATACTTGAATTTATCAAATTTTTGTTTCATAGTGTTTGCTTTGGGAACATGTTAGATATTCTTTTATACCCAGGATAATAAAGATATCAGCTATTTTATCTCTTCATAGCTTTAAAGTTCTGCCTCTCACGTTTAAGGTTTTAGATTATCTGGAGTTGATTAGGGGGTATCGTAAGAAGTAAAAACCTCATTTTTAGTTTTAAAAATAATGACAACTAATTATCGTTACATCATTTATTATATTTTATTTTTATTGCATTTATTCACTGACATACTGTGGCTAAATGTAATAAATCCATATCGCCTCCTTATTTTTCTTCACATTTCCATATGTATGAGGGTCTTCTTCTGAGTTCCTTATTCTTTTCCAGGGGTCTGATTGTATTTATTTGGCACTATTCCTTTTTCCCACATATTTTAAGTAAATGTTGAGATCTGACAGGGTTTAATTCTCTGCTCTGACCACCTGTGTCTTTTCTGCAAACTGCTAGCAGCCTGTCAACATCCATCTCTAAGTCGGGTTGGCCATCCCCTCGCCCACACAAAGAGGCTGCCGTCAGCCAGACATCTCAGAGAAGTCCACAGTGAGCTGGGACTCCACAGCTAGGTGATGCTAGGCACCTCACATCCCAGGCGGTAGGAACATTCTTTAGACGAACTTGGGGGTCTCAGCTGCTGTCTGAGGTCAGAATTGCTGAACCCACTCCGCAGAGGAGCAAACCAAGAGGAGGTCGGTGACTGGTCCACTTCGCACGGCTGCTCCGTGATGGCGCCGGTCAGCGTAGTGCGTTTCTACCGCAGAGTTGCTGACCTCTAAGCAAAGCGGCGTTTCTCGCGAGCCCACGACCTCGTGTGTTCTCATGGGTTTTGCTCCTGCTCTGCAGAAGCATCCTGGAGAGGAGCAGTTTCAGTGTTCACGCAGTGTCCTGCTCAGCCCCACCCAGACTGGCCCGGCCCGTTTTGCAAGCTGCCAGATCTGGTGTTCTGGCTCCTCCTTCCCAAGGGTCCCTCTCATCGACCGCTTTGTCCAGCCTTTTGCTTCACTCATCTGTTCTTAGGCTTCCATCCCCTGCCCCTCCAAATCCCCCGCACCCCGCCCTGCCCAGGTTAGTGTGTATGATCCCTCTTTTTGCCTAGACGCTTGAACGTGCTCAATCTTGGTGTTTGCTTTTTTTTTTTGTTGTTGTTAACATTCCTGAGACCTGGTGGCCCCACCGCCAGTGGCTTCTCAGGCATGTCCCCTTGTGTGTGTGTTTGTGCGAGGGCAGAAGGAAGAAAGGCCGTGCTAGAGAGCTGGCAGGAGCTGTAATTACTGAAGCTCATGCTCTCTCTCTCTCTCTGTCTCTAAAGTTCAAGTTCATTAGCGAAACTTCTTTTATCTTGTCATTCTGGTTTCTGTGTCTGTGGAGCTGTACTTATTTTGCAATCAAGAATAAAAATGTTGAATTATAACTAGCATCATTAACTTTTGCCGGAGTGGGAAGCCGCATATGATCTCCACGATCGGGGGGGGCGGGGAGGTTTTCTGTTTATGTTGCTCATCTCTGGGACTCTGGGGTCTCGGCGAGTGCCTGGCCCGTGGCTGATGGTATGCAGAATGTAGGCTGGAAAACAAAGAGACGTACTGGGTGCTTCCCAGCTGCGAAGATGCAGGGTAAAGATCTTTAGTGAGTCTTCTCTCTCAGCTCATAACAATCCAGTGGAATGGATAGAATGATTCCAGTTTTACAGATGGGGAAACTGAGGCACAGAGAAGCGAGGTGACTTGTCAAAGTCACAGACTTTATATAGTGGTCAGGCTAGATTCAAGTTCACGTCTGTGGACTTGACACCGAAAGACCTTCTCTTAGCCCCTTAGTGGCAGTAGTGCCGCTGTCACGGAAGGGACACGGATGTGACGCGGCCTACGGGAGTCTGCGAATGGCTGTCATCCCTTCACTCATCGAGGCGGGGGGATGGGAGGCACCACGAAGCAGATTTTAACTCGAGCTTCTATGGAAAGACAAATAACCCAACTTAAAAATGAGCAAAAGTCTAAACAACCATTTCTCAAAGGACATATACAAACAGCCAATAAGCACACGAAAAGAGGCATGACGTTATATAAGTCATCGGGGAAATGCAAATCAGAACTACAACGAGATTCTGCTTCCTACCCTCTAGGGTGGCTGTCATGAAACACGGGTGATAACAAGGGTTGGCAGAGATGGGGGGAACTGGAACCCCCACTCATGGTCGGTAGAAACAGGTGTGACAGCACCTCCAGAAGCTCAGCGTGGAGTTCCCACGTGAGCCAGCAATTCCGCTCCTAGGCCACTCGTGTGCCCTGTGTCCACATAAAACCTTGTACACAATCGTCCATGGTGGCGCCGTTCATTATAATCGCAAAATGGAAACAACCCACATGCCATCAGCTGATGAACGTTTGCACAGTATGTGGCCCGTCCACGCAGTGGACTCACAGTGGCTATTACTCAGCCGTGGAATCCTGGCGTGCACTACGACGCAGATGAACCTTGGACACACGATGCTCAGTGAACGGAGCCAGACGCAAAAGCTCACGTGTTGTACGATTTTGTTTACACGACAGACCCGGAACAGGCAAATCCATAAAATGTGTTCATGGTTTCCAGGGCCTGGGGTGAGGAAGTGACGGGGAGTAATGGGCATGGGGCCTCTTTGGGGGGTGAGGAATGTTCTAGAATTAGATAGTGATGATGGTGACGGTCACACAGCTTGTGAATATCCAGAAACCATAGAATTGTACACTTTCAGGCTAAACTTTATGGCCTGTGAATTTTATCTCGATAAAGTTGTTATTTAAAAGAATGAACTGCAGAGAGAGAGAGAAAGCAGTGCAGCCCAGCTAGACAGCGTGTGGTCAGGAGTTAACTTGACCGAGACCCAGAGATCTGAGATCTTCGTCACATGGCCGAGCAGGCCACTCACAGCTGGGAACATCTCTGGCCCCTGTCTGCGCCTCTGTTTCTGTTTTTTTTTTTTTTTTTTGTAAAGTGGCCGGTGTGGACAAGACAATATTTAAGGCAGTCTTTGACTCTTACGAGCTTCCACGTTTCAGGGGATAGTGTCCTTGGTTCTTGCCTACGTTTAGGGTCTGTCACTGCACAAGGGACTAGTAGAGGACATGGAGTGCTAGGATCTTTGCTCCAGTAAATGACAACAGCAAAACAACTTGCAACAACAACAACAACAAAACGCAGCGGGAGAGAAGGGAGGCCTCGTCCGAGGCCCGCACAGCTGACCCGGCGGAGAGCTCTGGGGAGAGGCCGCTTTGCTTTCCTAAGCAGGGATGCGGGGTCACGGCAGAGTGTGTGCGAGCATCTCTGAGCCTGGGTTTTCACTCGAACGCTAGGCGCTCAGATCTGGTCCAGCGACAGCAGCCCTGTCCCCAGACCCCCGATGTGCAATGTGTGGGTAACGGCTCTTATCATGAGAGATTTTACGGCGTGGAGCTTCCCGACCCTGCACCAGCCTCATCTGCCCAGCCCAAGGCGAGGGCTGCAGTCATCTCTGCGGGCCCCTCCCGCTCCAGGCTCCTGCTCCAGGCTCGCTCCGGCCAAGTCAGCCGAGCCAACGAGATACAAGAAGATACACAGACCCACAAACAAGAGTCACATGGCTCCTTGGGAAGGCGGCGAAATCCATGCTTTCGTAAGGGGACAGCTCACGAAAATATTTATCTGGCTTCTTTCCGGAATGAACCCTGGGCTGACAGGTTTTCTTGGTCTCACCAGTGTGTGTGGCTTTGTCACTGGGCTGGATGTGGCTCCAGGTTCCTCTGCGAGAGGTTTCAGAGACATCCGCGTGCCTTTCTTTCCTGTCGGTTGTTACCCAGCCCTGAGTGAGAAGCACATCGTTCGTCCTTGCTTGTCCTCCAGAAAGCTGCCTGGGTCATGGGTCATGGGTCATGGGTCATGGGTCATGGGTCATGGGTCATGGGTCATGGGTCATGGGTCATGGGTGGGCGGGGTCCTGTCGCAGCCTGGATCGCATCTAGGGGCTCGGTGGGGCTCTCTTCCTTGTCACGGCTTCAGGGTCCCAGTTTTCTGCCACCCACTTGCAAAGGTAGAAACGGTCCCCTCTGAACTTGAACTGCTCCATGAACTTCAGGGCGAGAGAAGAGTAATCGTTACTCAGGGACCTTGATGCTCCTTGGAGCGGGCACCGTGGCGCGGATGACACCGTTTCCCACTTCGTGAAAGGAGCAAGCTCAAGCGAAGGGGCCTGCCACTGTGTCCCACACGCCCTCCATCCGACGTCCCCGATGCCTCCCTGTCCAGCCCCCGCGGTGGGACGAGGCCTCGGGGCAGAGCCAGACGGCGGCCTGCACGGTCCCCGTGTCACAGACGCCAGAGCCGGGCCCGGGCGAAGGGCCCGAGCCGCTCCAGGTCACAGCTGGGTGGACAGAAGGGATCTGAGCCCCGTGTCCTTGCCACCCATCTGGTGTTGTCCTGCCGTCTTGTGCCCTGTTCATCCCAGGGCCAAAAGGAAGGAGGAAAAGCATTCCGGCCCCTCCCACTGTCTTCAGCTTGGGACGTGCATTTGGGCCCTAGCACACAGAAGCCCGTAGTGACGCTGTTTGTGTCACGTGTCAGAGACCACCTGCGTCTAATCACTTACCTCTGGCAGGGACCGGAAACGCGATCTCCCCTCTCCTGCCCCCACGTGTGGGCACCAGTGGAGGAAAGGGTGATTTTTAAAAAGATGCTTTGAGATGATGACTAAAAGTATCTGTGTCTCTCTCTGCCCTACCTGCCTCTCACAGAAAAAATAACTCTGGTGTTTGCTAAGAAAATACTAGAGAAAACCAAGATAGTACCGCATAATGGAAGGCAAAAAAAAACCACACACACAAAAAATTAGAATCAGGGACTCAGATATTTGCACACCTGTGTTCACAGCGGCATCTGCAACAGCCAAAAGGCGGACGCAGCCCACGTGGTCACTGGCAGGTGGGTGGAGAAACAGTGTGGTATGCACGAACGACAGAATATGATTCAGCGTTGAATAGGAAGGGAATTCTGACGTCTGAGACGATATGGAGAGATCACCCTGCTAAGTGAAGGGAGCCGGTCACAAAAAGACACGCGTTGTACGATTCCACGCACACGCGATCCCTGGAACATTCTAGTCCGTAGTGGCAGACAGTGGAATGGCGGCTGCAGGGGCTGGGGAGGGAGGTGTGTTATTGGATGGATAACATTTTGCAAGAGGGAGAAGGTTCTCTGGACGGCGGTGGCGATGGCTACACAGCACTGAATGTGCTTCATGCCACTGACCTGGTCCCTTAAAACGATGAAGACAGTCCGTTTGATGTCGTGTGTGCGTTTTGCCACAATTAAGGACAAAGAGGACAATCTGTAAGGAAATGATCGAATCTGCATTGCATCCTGTCTCCTTATGCGTATTGTGCCCCCATGAGGCTATGAGCTCTTCAACGACGGGTCGGTCTCCTGGGCCCTCTCCATCTGTCACCCCCGCACCTGAGTCAGGCCCGCAGGGACGCGAGACTCTCGGCCGGTGTTGGCTGCGCCGGGGGCGTGACAGGGCCGTGTCACTGCTGTGGGCGCGTGGGCATGGCGGCTTGCAGAGTGCCGGCACGCCCGCGTGGTCGTAGCTGGCGGCGCCCCGTGGCCTTACCCCTCCGTCAGGGGACCCTGCTCCAGCCACACCCGGCCACCGAGGGCCAGAGAGAGTCCAGCCATCTCAGAAATCAGCTAGAGCCCAGTGGCTACAAAACTGGACAGGATTTTAAAGCATCTTTGTGACGTCCCATAGTTTTCTGAGAGAGGAACGTTATCCGTAAAGCCGTGGCTCATCATACACGCCGTTTCTTATCCGGGGCCCGCTGTGTGACAGGCACCGTGCTGTGCCCCTGCAAACCTTGATTAGCCGCATTGTAGTCCGTGATGGCAACGCCGTGCCCACGTACCCCTGTCTGAGGGCCGCACGGAGGCTCGGAGGCCGGGCCCTCGTCCCAGGCCGGCACGGGACAGTACGCTGTAGTGCCAAGGGTCACCCCAGCCCGGACACCGGAACCCAGGCCGCCCCGTCCATATCCGCTTTCTCAGGCTTCCCGGATGCTATCGGATCCTACGGATTCAGCCCCGTTTCTTCTGTTTCCCCGTTAACAGCGATCGTTAATGCTGCCCGCTCTCAGCCCAGGGCTTCCGGCGTGGGGGACCCTCGGCCAGCTCGGCGTCCTCATCTGTACGACGGGATGACAACCGCGCCCTCCTCCCGGGGCCGCCTTGCGTGGTAAGGGAGGTACCCGTCGTAGCCGACGTCTGTCTGCGCAGTGGGCGCGTGAGACATGCCGGTCGCCCCGATGGCGTCGCGACATCGCTCAGGCTCGAAGCCCCTCGGGAGGTGTCAGTGACATCTCCACGGGCTCCGTGCGTGGGAAGCTGCTCACGGAAGCGCTGTGTCCATCTCTAGAATGACCCACGCTCTCGGTGCCCTATGCCCGGGGAGGAGCTATCTCCTTTACAGAACGGTGCAGCACACACACACGAAAGGCAGCTGGGTATGCCATTCGTCACGTTCCCGCCTTTGGCCTCGGCTGCTGCAAAACCACCCCCCCGACGCTGTGATCCATCTGCGCCAGTGCCATCTGTAGCCCGGGCTTCACGGTTCAGCGGTTTCTCCAGCTCATTACGAGCGGCTTTGCAAAAAAAAAAATCACAGTGTTACCGGGTTTTATCCGTGTTGTTCATTATAGCGTCCAATGTGGTTGGGTAGAAATTAGGAAACAATGTTCATTCTAATTTAGTGTCAAAGGTGTTTTATTAAATTGTATGAAAAGCAATCGGTCTTGTAATAGCTCGCGCCATGAACAGACGGCCGTCTCTCCCGATTTTCTAGATGAGCCGGCTTGCAAAAAAAAAACTGGTAACATATTCGCAAGTAGGTTAAACAGATTAACGCTCTGATGCTATCAGAAGGTATCCGCGTACTCAGAAAACTTTCCAACAGTGAAGATGCTTCTTGGCAAGAGAAGCAGCGTTTTTCGAAACCAGGTGGAAGATAAAGCTCTGAGAATTGGGGGAGGAGGAGGAGAAATGTTTGTCCGACAGAAGGCAGTGGATGAAAGTGCTTTGTCACACCTGTACGTGCGCCGCAGGGAACTTGTGATAATGGTCCTGCAGACTTCTCTTACTCGTCGAAGGATCTACAGATGTAATGGTTTCTGTTCTCGCTGATGGGACAGGCCACCGCGGGGGGCCACCCGCCCCGCCCCCGGTTGCCACAGAAACATTCCGGTGACATCCTCACAGTTGGGGGAAGGCACTGGGGTTCTTCGGCCCAGGGTGGAAGGTGGGAGCGTGACTCATTCTGAGAGAGGTCGCAGACACAAACTGTGGCCGCTTTTTCTCTCGTTTATCCAAACCCATCCTCGTCATTAAACGACCTTTGAAACCAGGTAACATGTTTCTGAGATGCCAGTGGGGTCTGACCAAACTGTCCGAGGAAGCTATGTCCTGATTTTTTTCCCCCCCAGATGGAATAACTTACAAAAATATGAAATAGTTTTTTTTTTTTTGTTCCGTCGACAGTGAGTGTCCTCAGTAAGCCGGGCACGAGGTGGGCCAGGTGACTAGGACATCGAGAGACCTCGGTCGCCTTGCGGGGACTGACTCACAGACGGATGCTTACAGGACACCGTCGTAATGACATGTGGTTGTGACCGTCTGCCGGGGGACACTGTCGTGGGCTGAACTGTGTTCCCCTCAAAGAGATGCTGAGTCCTAACCCACAGCACCTGTGAATGCCACCTCACCTGGAAATAGTCTTGGCAGATGTGCTCCAGATGAGGTCATCCTGGGTTGGGCTGGGCCTTACTTACGTAGGTCCGTGTCTGATATTCTTAGAGAGAGAGGGGAATCTGGGGACATGGGAGAGACACGGGGACGATGGCTGTGGGAAGATGGCGGCGGGGATCAGGGTGGTGCTGCCCGTAAGCCAAGGGACACGGGGAAGGAGGGCCGGTCCCTGGATCTCTCCGGGGCCGTGTGGTCCTGCCATCGTCTCGACTTCGGGTTTCTGCCTTCCTGAGGGACGAGAGCGTAAATTCCTGGTGCTCTAAGCCACCTCGAGTGTGGCGATTTGTTACGGCCACCGCGGGAAGGGACAAGAGGCCCCAGCGCCGGTCACAGGGCCGGCGGGGAGGGGGTGGGGGCAGCTTCTAAGAGGAGGAGAGCTTGAGCTGCTCTGGTGGGGGAGGGAGGAGTCAGCCTGGCAGGACAATCGGGGCGCTGGCGCCCTAGGGCAGGGACACAGGGACCCTGGGGTAGCCTAGTTGGACAGCCTCCTGCTCTGGTCTCCCTGAGGCCCAGGGGCCCCCGACGTGCGCTCAGATTCTTCCTTGTGTTTCTTAGACCCTGTTCTGGGCTCGGCGGGGGGAGGGGCGGCACGTACCCCTCACATCAGAGTTTTCAGATGAGCATGTGGCCCCCACACGGTCACAAGCGGGAGATGTCGGGGCTCTGGGGGGCTCCCGGCCGGAGACCGGGCTGGCAGGGTCGCCGTCTTGACTGTGAGTGACCTTGCTCAGACCAGGCGGGGAGGGGAAGGTCAAACGGATGGCACGGAGCAGAGCCTGTCGCCGGGAGAGACGGGCCTTGCTCTCTGCTGGACGCTGGAGGTGGAGGAGGCAGGGGGTGCGGAGGGGCCACGGGTGGGTGGGAGCGGGCTGAGCCCGTCCAGGGGTCACCCAGTCTGGGAACATCAGAGGAAGGAGTCTCGCAGCCTAACAAACAGACTAAGTAACAACTCAGACCTTAAGACGGCGGAGGGAGGAGCGAGCGAGCGGGTCGCGATGTACCGGAGCCGCTGCTGGCTGCTTTAACGCCGGAGCGGGGGACGTCCGCTTGTATGAGAAAGCCATGCGCGCCGTTGCAGCGTTTACTGCACTGAAACGTAGCCATGTCTCCTTTGCCTAGGACTGCGGGACTGCCGGTGCCAGCACAGCACGAACGACCCGGGTGCCCTGACACACCTCCGGTCTGATGCTACGGAGAAGAGGCCTGACCTCGCCAAGGTAACGGGCGTCTCGAACTTCTAGAACAGTCCGCACAGCGCGGCCAACAGTAAGAGGTGGCCCCTGCCCTGCTTCGGGCGTGTTCCCATTTGGTTTTGGTCAAAACCCGAACGGACGTGGCAGAAACATCAAAGCATCGACGACTGAGACTGGTTACGTGAAAGCGTGCGGTGCATACTCAATGATCCCTTCCTAAGCTCCACTGACGGTTTGTAAATTTGCGGTGTCAGAGGAGACTAGTGATGATTGAATCTCGATTTCGAACCAAAATGAATCTTCTGGAAAGAGAGAATAATGCCATATAGCATTTCCAAGGCGGAGAAGAGGTCATTTGAAATCTAACAGCCAGGACAGGCGGCCCTAAGAGCGAAAGGCATCTATCTATCCGTGGTCTCAAATCGGAGAGGAATGTAAAGGTCATTATCTGTAAAATGAATTGGTCCTGATTCTACAGGACAAAGAGCTCCGAGTGTCATGTGCTCGGAACAGCCAGTGAGTCACGTGTCAGGCTCTGTCTTCCTGACTCTGCATCCTTCCCACAACCCTGGGAGGGAGGCTTGTCGTCATCGCGATTTTGCAGATGAGACAGCTGAGGCTCTAGTTAGTACCTTCAGGAGGCGATGTGCCCCGAATCTCACCGCGCCTAAGCTGTCTGCCCCCAGAACTGCCGTCTTCCCTGGCGGTAAAGGGCTGGCGTGGAAGAGGCTTGTTCCAGTTCACAGGACTTAAAACACGCACTTTCCTGCCTGAAAGAGTTGTCAGAGACGCCCCTGTTCACACGACACCTGTCGTCTTTCATGAACGGGTCTTCTGCTGCCAACTTTTGTTAAGTCCTGAGGACGAGGGGAATTATAAGAATCGATGTCTCATAAAGGATTAAGGTGGCAAGAGTCTCTCTAAAACATACACCTCCCCACCCCTCAAATGCTTGTCTTAGGTATTATCCCTTGAGCTCCGTGTTTCATAAAACCCCACGATTCCCTCCGGGCCCCCGAGCCTGAAATGCCACATGATGGAGAGAGCACGGCACTCTGAGTCCCGAGATGTCTTCATCAGCGTTTAGAAACCTTCCCACGAGGAAGCACCGAGCTCGCCCCTGAGAGCGGGAGCAGGCACCCCCGGGGCAGGGAGGAGCGGGGGCGTGGAGGACCTTCTGTGGGAGGAGACAGCTGCCCGGCTTAGAAGGGGTCAGTGCCCAGGGCACTGGACACTCCTGTTAAGAAAAAAGCTCTTCCCCACCTGTTTTTCCCCACGGAGCAGGCAAGTTGTAGCCTTTTCCTGTCGATGTTAAAATGAACCACTTTGGTCATTAATGATCTAGATTTGGGGGTGGGGGGCATGTGTTTGGGTCTCTGTCACACACACACACACACACACTTGGTCATTATCTGAGACTCAACCGAGTGACCCCCAGAAGTCACACCTTGCACACGACTGCTTTGGGATGACCTGGGTCATCTCATTTGATCCGATCGGTGGCGTGACTTTCAAATTTCCCTCCTTGCCCTGAGGTGGTGCAGCCCGTGCCTGCGTGTGTGTGTGTGTGTGTGTGTGTGTGTGTGTGTGTGTGTGGTAAGGCTGTCCTTCAAGCCCTTGCTCTGTATCTGCCATAAGTCCCGCCTCCCCTCCCCTCCCAAGCTCACGTGACGTTGGTCCCCGTTCCTTTCAAAATCCATCGAGGCCGTAGAAATGATACGCGGGCACTTCTCCAGCCAAGTGATCACTTAAAAGAAATGAAATATGGAACCGAGTTTTCTTCTTTTTTTTAAAAAAAGAAAACAATGTTTAAATTTTCCTTATAACAACTTCATGTAGACACTTAGGAAACTCCATGTAGACCCTTAGGAAAATGCAGAAATATATAAATAAGAAAATATTTCCTTTATTTTTTCAAGTTTTTTTTTTTTTTACACATGACTGTGACATGTATCAACGTTTTATTACATAACATTCTGTCATAGGCACGGTCCCACGCCATTTAAATTCTCCGTGACCTTTATTTGTAACTTCTGCAGAATATGACTCAGTTGTACCACGATGGACTCGCCCAGCCCCCTTTCAAAACAACATTTTGATTCGTACCGGCTTCTCGCCATTAACCATCATGCGTTAGCAAGTCCTCAGGTTTCTAGCAAATGCACGAGAAGGCAAAAGTTTCAGGGTGAAGAGGGAGAGACGCTCCAATTTTTCCCTTGGTCTTACGACCGTCTCTTCCTATTGCTACAAATGGGAGCGAACGCGTGCAAAGGAGAAGGTTCCCAGAGTCGGGGCGTAGGGACACCGCGTCGCCCCCGCGTAGTGGTGCCGAGCGGGTAGGCAAGCGTGCGCGCGGCTCACGTGCAGGGAACTGTAGAGTGAGTCTGTGGGGAGAGACGGGGCGAAGGGCCCGTCCAGCAAATAGAGCTGTAAGCTGCAGAGCGGGTGTGAAAAGGAGCGGAATGGTCTCCTGGAGACAAATACACACGTCAACGCTATCGCTTGGACTAGGTGCTCGTCCTTGGGAGGAACAAATCGCTACAGGAACAGAAGCCCCTCACTCCGATGTCTCTGAGCCCCCTCTGCTTCTCTCGTCCCTACTGCCATTCACGAAATGATGTCCTCCTTAGCAGTGGGCCTTAAGGCATCGATAGAGCGTTAAAACCCGTCAACAAAACGTATAAAATGGTGGGGGCAGTTACCAGCGTTACGGAACCACGCCTGAAACATTCAAGAGACATCTATGTCTTAAACAGCGTTTAAGGAAAACGTCCCAGCGTGAGTGCTGAGAGCCGCTGCTGGTCGGGGAACGGCTGACGGACCACCGAGGCAAGACAGGACAGGACATCCCACGATTCATTTGACCTCTCTGACCTTGAGCGTTCTACTTTAACTACAAGCTCATTTTTTTTTTTGCCCTTTCAAACCAAATCTTACATCCGTTCATTTTACTTTAGATAAAAGATGTGTTTTTTTTTTTTCAAAGCCGTGTTCAGTTAACCCAGTTCAAAGAACAGATGGAGTGACAGACACCGAAATAGCCTAATTGGGGAAGACAGTTGATGGGAAAGACGTGATTGCTTTTTTAAGGGAGATTTGCTGTGGTAAGAGGAGCAGGCCGACGTGGGGACATCCAACAGCTCCTCCGTCTCATCTCCGTCTTGGCTTCCCAGCCCCAGCGGAAGAATTTGACACAGAGTGATGAATTATCGTCTGTCACAGGCTGAACTGTGTCCTCCCCGCAACCCCCTGAATTTAGACGTCAACATCCCAACCTCCTAGGACCTCAGTCCTAGTGTGTTTGGAGATGGGGGGGTCTTGAAGGAGGTCATAAAGGTTAAACGAGGTCACTAGGATGGGCCCCGGAGGGAAGAGGACCGAGAAGGGGCGAACGCTGTCCACAGCGCGACCCCAGACCTCCAGCCTCCAGAATTGTGGGGACATCATCAGTTTCTGCTGCTCGAATCCCGCCCCCCCCCACACACACACCCCAAAACTGTGGTTCTTCGCAGCAGCCCTCGCCCACGGAGAACGGAGTTTTCAAAGGTCAGACCTTGTCTTTCATCATTTCGTGGGGCTCGATGAGAAGATAGGGTTTGATAGTAGGACCTCCCAGACGAGACTGTGATCGATGCCATAAACCCCTGAGAAAAGAGAAGGCTGGAACCTCAGGACCCCTGTCCTGGTTACCTGATCCCATTCTCGGGGTCGTCTTCAGTGTGTCAGCCCCCTGAGGCCAGGGGCCGGCCCCTCGTAGGTGCTGAAGAAACATTTGTCTGGTGAGAGAGTGAACGAATGGTGGGCCACGACTCTCTGAGATAACAGAAGTCGTTTCTGAAAGGACTGCCTTCATTCTGCAGAATGTCAGCGTACTGGGTGCGCAGGGGTCATGTCCCTTTCAACAGTCCCAATCAACTCAGACCGTTATAAATTCCACCGACACGCGGCGTAACTTCGATATAAATACTCCCTCGTTCCTCCGTGGGTTTGACTATCTCAGAGGGCGCCGATTTCTGCTGGACCGCAGAAAACTCAGACCCTGGAGCCTTATCACGTGTTCGTGTTTTGAAAGATACTTTCGCAGCCATCATCATTTTTGATCTCCAGAAACTCCCCTGTGCGGTAGAAAAGGAAAATGGATTTTTTCTTTGAACCTGGGCTCCCACCGGCATTTCCCCCCCAGGTCACGGTCACCCCGACGTGCTCAGCAGTCTCTCGAAGCTTCAGAAACAAGGTCAAATTCAAGCCATTCTCCGTTGCTCCTTCCTCCTCGGTTTGCACCTGACCGGGGCGATGCCACAGCCCCACCTGCTGGGCCCAGAGCAAGAAATGGTGGGCAGGTCGTCATCGCATCCTTCTGGGTCTCTAAGCGCTCCCGGGGTGACAGCGGCACCCACAGCGCGCAGTTAGCCGCCGGGTCCCCCACCAGCGCTCGCAGCCCTGGGCTCCGGGCGCTGGGCTGCTGGGGTGGCCCCTTCTAGGTGTGGAGCCAGGCTGACACTGTCACAGCCCGCGGCTTTTCTGTCCTCGTTCCAGGCTGAGCTGTGACATCCACTCACTCCTAGGGTCACACCCCTTGTTTCTGGTGCCCGTCGTTTGTACCAGGGCCGAGGCGCTCGTGAGATCCTGACCCCAGGAGTCGGGTGCCCACTCGGCGTTGGAGATCGGCATGCGACTGGTCTCCGTGGGACTCACTCGCCGCCTTCTTGCTCTGCAGCCGTGGGGACAAGGCTGCTCCGGGGCCTGGGGGCTGGAGGCCGGTCTGGGAGCCCCAGGCTCAGGACGAGCTCCAGGAGGGCCGAGCCCGAGCCCGAGCCCACATCCCTTCCCCTTATCTGAGCAGCAGCGTCCTCTGCAGCTGGTTAAACGTGCTATCCCCAGGCCTTAGCGCCACACACCCTGATGTATCCTAAGTCTGGGGAGGAAGGGGTTCAGAAACCTGCATTTGAAAGCCAGGCCCTCCAGGTGTTGTCGATACAGGTGGTCACGGGCCCAAACTGTGGGACACAGCGCTCTGTGGATATAAACCAGCGCTGCACAGTTTTCAAGATAGGTGTTTGTTTTTCTCTTCGAAGACCAGCATCAAGGGAGTGCCTACTGCGTGTGGCTATGCACTTTATAGGGTGTACAGGAACAACGCTTATCGGGACTAAATTTAACTAAAATGTGAAGGACTGCCTACCAAATCAGACGGCCTGGGGTAGGCCCCAAGAGCACTTCAGTTTTCGCGTATGGAAACCACAGCCATGGAACGTGCTGAACAGACAGATGGGACAGGAGAGAAGCATCAGAAGGTATCCTCAGCATCACCTACCCACGGGATCACTGGAAGCTCTACGCCAGCGGTCCCCAACCTTCCTGGCACCAGGGACCGGTGCTCCTGTGAGAATCTCATGCCCGATGATCTGAGGCGGAGCTGAGGCGGGGATGCTGGCACTGGGGAGCGGCTGCAGACACAGAGGAAGCTTCGATCCCTCGCCTGCCACTCACCTCCTGCTCTGCAGCCTGGTTTCCAACAGGCCACGGACGGTGCCGGTCCACGGCCCGGGGGTCGGGGACCCCTGCTTTAGAAACACGTGACCGGGCCTCAGCCCACGGGTTCTAATGTGATTGTTCGGGAATGAGGCTGGGCAGTGGGGTTTCACAAGCCCTCGGGTGGCCTCCACGGGCCACCTGGACTGAGAGCCACAGAAGAGTTTCAAGCAGAGCCTGGCTCATGCCGGCCAGTATTAGTAGTGGCCAGTGTTATCTAGAAGAAGGGAGCCAGCGACATCGCGATGTTTTAAAAAATGAAGTCGATTCTGAGGGGACTCTCCTAGCCACTTCCTCTTCACCCGTGCCTTGTCATCTTTTGAATTTGCAACTTCCCACCTATCTGTAAAAGCATGACCACACGTGAGGTGACGGATGCTGCCACGAAGAACAAGACCGAAAGGAAAACCCAGACAGGCAGGCTGCCCATCTTCTAAGTCTGCGGTGAAGACCCGCGAGCCTCGGGCGCTAGGGTCACCCGGGGACTGCCCCCCGTCGAGAGTCCAGCTGGGGGAGGGCGTGACCTCCGTTGAGGAAAAGAATGTCCCCAGGGAAAAGAAAGACGAGCACTGTGCTGTCACCGGAGGCGGGCGCCTCCCCTCCTTGAGAAGGCCGGCAGCGCCTGACTCGGAGGGTGCCCCCCGGGTCACCCACTGCAGAATCACGGGGCCGACGGTCAGATCATCGCCGCCGCCCGGGTCACACCGCGGAACGGCGGCGTCAGAAGCTCCGGGGCCTGGGGCGCCCGCCTCCGTCACACTCCCGGTGACTCCTGGGCACCTGGGAGTCCTCCCTGCGGGCGCCGAGGCCAAGACGGGCGGGCGGTGGGGCTTGAGGGGTGGCCGGTGGGATCTCGAGTCCTGCGCAGCTGCGTGAATAACGGACGTCAAAGGGGGGCCGGGACCCTGCGCGCTTCTCCAGAGCCCCCTGGAGGGTTCCGCTCGCGCGTGTGTCAGTAACGAAACAGGGACGGGAGGCGTCCCTCCTCCCGGTCTCTCCGCCTGGCGGGTGCTCCTGGACACGCCGCAGCCCTTGTCCGGGACACGCCGCGGTGCCTGCCGCCGGCCGACGAGAAAGCGAGAAACGCCGGGAGCTTCATGAGGACAGAGACGCACGCGGTTCAGGCGACGGCGCATTGAAACGCGGCGAAGCCACGTGGGTCAGGGTCCCCACCTCCCCCCCCACACTCTGCTCGGCTGAATCGTCACCGTCACGTGGCATCCTGGGCGGTCGTCGGCCTTGAGAGTTGGGTGGCCTTCGTTCCTCTCGCTGGGACTTGACCCCGTGAGGGCGGACGTGGGGAGCGGCTGAATCTCAGTGTAGACCCGCAGAGGTGGGGGTTCCCGCTGGGGCGCTGGAGACCGCAGCAGTGAGGGGTCCCCCACACGTCCGCTGTTTCCATGGTGGAGTGTGGACTCGTCTCCACACAAACCGGTGGTCGCCTCCAGCCCAGCCGTCCCCCCGAACTTCGTCCCCGCTCCCCGGGGAGGTGGGGAGCCGGTTACCAGAATGCGATGGTCCCTGCCACACGCACACTGCTGAATAAATCAGGATTAGACACCTGTCAGGGGAAAACCATCCCCCAGCCCCGGGGGTGTTTCCAGGGGGCACGATCGGTTCACAGGCGGGTCTGGGGGGGCCTGGCCTTCGGAAGGACGGTGCAGAGGCGGGGTCAGGACTGTGGGGCAGGCCTGGGACCGCAGAGCCGGGGACAGTGGCCCTGCCGGCCCCCGAAAGAGTCCGTCACCCGCGTCACAGCGGACTGACAGCTCGGATAACCGCCATCTCCTTCCGTCCGCAGGAGACGCTGGCGTCACCAGACACAAAGATGATGTCGTCCGCGGTCGTCTCCCAGCTGGTCAGTGAGCGCAAGTCAGAGGCAGACGGGGCTGCCCTGCCCCCACCGAGCACGCTTGCCCCGCCGCTCGCCTGTCCCCCAAGGCCGCCTCTGGCCCCTCCCGGCGTAGTCTCCGTGGACGCGGCCTTCGCCTTCCTTCCGGCCACACTGGAGATGCAGACACCCGCGGAGATTCGAGGAGCAGAGACAGAGCCGCCCCTCACGGAGAAGCCCCACAGCGGCCCCCCGAAGGGGTTCGCGTCCATCACCATCACCGCCAGGCGCCTGGGCCCCCCGGCGCGCACCCTGGTGTGGGGGGCCGCGGGGGCCTCGCTCTACCCCGGGTGCCCGGCCCACGACACCCTGCTGGAGGAGCCGTCCACCCCGGCCCCGGCCCCGGCCCCGGGCACCGACCCTGGTCGCCACGAGGCCTCGTCCCGCTGCACGGAGTTATCCAGGGACAGCTCTGTGGCGAGGCTGGACCTGCCAGAGGCCCGCGCACGGCTGGGCGAGGGCCAGTGCTGGGTCACCAAGGTGCACGGCAGAGAGGACCGGCTGGCTCCCGGCACCACGCGGCCGGCCAAGGGCCCACTGGTCTTCAGCTCCTGCATCCATCTCCACGTGTCCCAGCAGTGTCCGAACGCCATCTACTACCTGGACAGGTCCCTCTCCGTCCCCATCGAGCCGCCCCGGCCGGCCGGCCCCGCGCTGCACAGGTCCGTCCTGTCGCTCCACCTGAGTTGCAGTTCGCACGGGCTGCCAGCAGGGGGCGCGGGCGGCACGGCGACAAGAGGTGCGCCCGGGAGTGGTGACCCACAGCAGGCGCCCGCGAGGGACGGCCGGGGCCGGGGCCCCCTGGGCCCGCGCTGGAAGCCGGCCGCACGTGCAGGCTTCTTGAAGAGACACCCGGCGTTGGCACAGGCGCATTTGGGGACCGGCACGTGTCCCTGGGGTGGTGCCCCTCTGCTGGGCATGCGCCAGGCCACCGTGAGGGACGGGCAGGAGGGCCACGCCGCCCAGCACAGCAGCCTTCAGGCCAAGCAGCTGTCCATTCACATCCCCGGCTGGAGCTACGTGGCAGGTGAGTGGCGGGCGCGGCCGGGGCTGGGGGTCCTGGGCGCTGGTGCCCGGCCACGGCGTGGAGTGAGGGGCGTGGGGCGAGCTGCTGCTCCGTGCGGACCCCTGGACGTGGTTTCTGCCAGAGCTGCGTTGTCCGCTCTGCTCCAGACCGGTCACCGATAGCTCAGCGCGGATGTCTGGATGGGGGGCGGGAGGCGTCTTCTCAGATGGTGCTTTCCAGTGACACCCTCAGAGCACGTGTGATGAGCAGGGAATCGGAGCCCGCAGTGGGGTTCGCCTGTGTGGGCGTCGTTCGGAAAGGGCCTGGGGAGAACAGATGCCGTCCACCCCGGGGGCCCTGTCCCTCCGGTCCCAGCATCCGCACGTCCGAACGTGCCCGGAGCGCGGCCACTCTTACCCCGTCCATCTGATTGCTTACGTGCGAGTCAGCCCGAAGCTCCATGGAAGATGCGTGTGTGCATGTGTGTGTGCACGTGTGTGTGCATGTGTGTGCACGTGTGTGCACATGTGTAGTAATTATGGGACATTTTCGAAATGGGGCAGACTGGGGACTCTCCGTGTCACCAGGCAGAAGTGTCCGTTTTTTGTTTCCTGCGTTGCGTTTTCCGGCCTTAATCAGAGCCGTTTCCGCCGGCAGGGGCGGGGAAGCAGGCCTGAGCCAGAGGCCGGAGTTCGTTCTTTCTCTGCATAGGCTTCCGATTTTCCGCTTTCCTTTCTGCGAGACGCTCTGCTTTATGAATCAACGACCTTCCACTTGGGGAAAGTAGTTAAAGATAATAGCGGTGACATCGAAAACGCAGCTTATGCGTGATCATGTTACGGTGCAATTTTTTTTTTTTTTTTTTTTGCCCATGAAAGCTTTATTCATGAATAAAAAGGACCGTGACACGTTTTAAAGCTCTAACGCGTGTAGAAATGGTAAACGACGTAATTAGTGGAACGAGTGGATGCTCAGAGACATCGAAGGCAGTTGGACGTGGCTTTCGGACGGAGCAGGCAGACAGGAGGATGGCCTGAGCCGTTCCGATGCGTGGCAGGAAGCAGAGACGTGAGTGGCCGTCAGTTTTGCAAAGATGGACCTCAGTTCAGCATTTAAAGAAATCACTGCAGCCAGCCACTCCCCCTTCCTTGCTGATGAAGGTTCCAGAACTATGTGACGGCCACTATTGCAAGCTCCCCGCCGAAGCACACTCGTCTTGTCTCTATGCCACGTCTCACGGTGTGAAATGATAATTGGGATTCATGGCACTTCCACCGAAGGATCTTTAAAGCCCCTGGCCCGGGGCTCAGACGTGTGCAGTGGAGGATGGGAACGCCAGCAGGAGGCCCCCGGCTGGCTTCTGGCTCCGGTGCAGAGCGAGACGCCTGCTCCGGCCTGCAGCTGGCTGTCTGAGCCGAGGAGGACGAGCTGCTTCAGCCTCCTCGTCCGGGAGAGTCACGCGTGGGCATCGGGTGGCTCATGTCCCATGGCCTCGTTCCTCCACTGGAGGAAAGACGTTCCCCTGGGCCGGCCGTCTGTCTGGGGTGGCTGCTCGGCTGTGTTCGAGTGCAGCGAATGCCACGAGCGTCGCCAGCCCCCGGAGCCTGCCACGTCATCCAGGCGGCTGCAGAGGGGGCGAGTTTGGTGTCCTTGAAGGTCCCCTCGCGCTTGGAGATGTTTTCGCCCTATCTGCCTGAAGTGAAATTTCCGTGCGACTCCGAACCCCTCGGTGCGGAAGTTCAAAGCCACAGAGCCTTGGGCCCGCCGTCCGGGGCACGTGCCTGAGATGTGTGCAAACGCACACTCGCACACACTCACGCACCCCTGTGCTTCACGCGCTCTCCCGAGGAACTAGTTTAGAAGGGACCGCGTTTCTCCCCCGGCGATGAGGAAGCATGTCTTGTCCACACCGTAGCATTCCTGCCTGGCGTTTATAAGCACAAGTGACAGGCTCCGGCCCGTGGCCCGTCCCCCTGTGACTTCTGCAGCCCTGCGAAGCCGGGCTCCCGACCTCTGCGCTCAGCCACGCATTTCAGCCTCCATGCGAGTGCTTTCCCGCAGCGACGATGATCACGAAACCGCGAGGAGCATCTATCTGTGTGTTCCCGTCGGGGGCGGAGGTCTCTGGGGCGTCTCGACGGCCTCCCGCGGCCACCCGTGCCCTGCGCGGCCTCCACGCTTCACGGCTCCCGAGCCCGAGTCCTTTTATCTGGAGGAGGGATTGTGAAGAGCAGCGCGAGAGCATCCCCGCCACCACCACCGCCTGCCCGGCCACCGGGGGCCCCGCAGACGCCACCAGCGGCCGCAGCACGGTCTCTGTCCCGGTCGCTGAGTCCACAGAGCCCCACAGACTGTGTTCCCGAGTGAGGCCCCGCCACACGCACCTGGAAAGATGACTCGGACCCGAGACGCGGGGACACTCGCCGCCAGGACTCCAGTGTGGCGAGGCTGCGGCCACGGGGGTGCTGCGTTCCGAGGGGTACGGGCTGCCTGCTCTGCGTTCAGGGGCTCGGGGCTTAGGAACGGGCCTCCTCCTCGCTCGCCCCCTCAGTCCCTGTGCGTTTGTCTGCTCCTTACATCTCGGCCGTTGTGTGTGACAGCTGACGCGTCATCGTCACCCGACGTCCAGCGTTCGCCTCGGGGTTCCCTCTCGGCCTTGTCCCCTCTCTGGGCCTGGACCAACGCGACGCCACGTGTCCACCTCCGTAGCATCACGCAGAGTGGTTTCACCACCCCGAGAATCCCCCATGCCCCCCGTGTATCCTCCCTCTCCCCCAAACTCTGGCAGCCACCGACCTTTTCACCGGGCCCCTAGCTTTGCCTTTTCCAGGCAAAACTCGTTCGGACGAACCTCAAGGCGTGTGACCGCTGGGTCATGTGACCGTCCTCCAGGGCGGCCGCCCCGTCCCGCACTCCCGCCCACAGCGAGCGAGGCTCCCTGTCACTCGTGTCCTCGGCGGTGTCCCTGTTCCAGGCTTTGGCCTGTTCTGACAGGGGTGCTGTGCTCTCTCATCACTCTAATTTGCATTTCCCGATGCGGTGACGATGTGATAGGTTCCTGACTATCAGATGAATCCACTATAGGCGACCGAGAATAATACAACGCAGAATATAAAAATCTCAGCCCCCTGAAATCACCATGGTTCATAGTAGGGAATGTTCTCTCCCATCCTCTCCCGGTGCGAGTCTGGTTTCCCTCTGAAATAGTTGGGGTCCAGCTGTCGATGTGATTTCCCTCTGAGCCCCTGCCACCCAGCACCGCATCCTGACATCGGAACAATCTCTGTACGAGCTCGTTTGCCAGCTGCATCGCGTCTCTGCTAAGATGCCTGGGAAGGGCGTTGGTCCGTTTTTTTTTATCCGAGGGGATGGGTTTCTGACCGTTGAGTTTTAAGAGTTCCTTGTACGCCTTGGGTCGCGGGGAAGGTTTTGACCCGGACGGGGAGGATGCGAGGAGGAGCCGAGCCCCATGGGGACAGGTTGTGTGTGAAGTGTCAGCAGGACGTCAGGGGCAGATGGCAAGCTGGCGGGAGCACCCGTGACTCCAGAGCCCCGGAGACAGTTCTCGGCTGGAGTCATGGTTTGGGGGGGCCCTCTCCCCTGGAGTGGGTGTGTCATGTTAAGAGTGACGTTGCAGCACACCCAGGGAAAGGGGACAGGAAGTGAGTGACAAGGGCCTGGGATTGGTGACCCTGCGAGGTCTGCCAGGGGCAGCAGCGTTTCAGCTCGGGGCTTGTCCGCCCCCAACCCAGCTGCGGCCGTCACTTCTGCGTCTCGCTGCGTGCCCTGCGCTGGCCCTACAGGTACTTCTCGGGTCTTCACCTGCTCCCTCCCCACTCAGAGGCCATGCATGGGGTGGGCACATTATTTTTCCTTCATTTTCCAGGCAGGGACATGAACTACCAAGCAACACAGAGATTTGACCAGGGCGGCACCGCTGGCTCGCTGCGGGGCAGGCCGGACCTCACACCCACACGCTTCTGGTTGTGTCCCCGTGGCCCCCCGAGGGCACCGCCAGGCCCCCGCGTGTCCCTCTTCTGCTCTGAGTTGCTCCCGCTCCTGGTAACGGTCCCCTCACCTCCTGGACCCCGGGCTCAGCGTCGGTCATCTCTGAAGTCTTGACTCCCTTTCCCTCGCCGGCCGGTCACACCACGTCACAAGCGAAGTCACCTTCTTCCCATGTCCACGGCCACCCCCCTCCTTCGCGCCTTTACTATCCTCATGACGCTTCTGTGCCCGAATAGATTTATTTTCCTGATTATCAGAATAATACATTATAGGCAACTGAGAAGGAGAAAAAGCTGAACAAGCTCAGTGTCCAGAAATAATCATTGTTAATACTTCAGCGCCTTTGCCTCCCTTCTCTCCCTACGCGTGTCTGTTTTCTTTCTTGGACATCGTCGCGATCCAGCTGTAGATGTCATTTCCCTCTGGGTCTCTGCCACTGAGCACCGTATCGTAAGTACTTCCTGAAATGAACAGCACTTTCCAAAGCTGACTTTTAGTGGCTATGGAATTATGTATTTTCATGGATGCATCGACGTCGAACTAGTTTGTGCATCGCTGATCCTTGAAGGTGTCCGTCATGTCGCACTTCTTGAAAGAACATTAACACGGACACTCTGTGAATAAGGCTTTTTTTTTTTTTTTGTATGTTGGATTATTTCCTCTTGAAAAAAAAAATACCCTTGCGATGAAATGTCTCAATCGGAAAGCATGAGCCTGGCCAGTGTTCTCGACACGTAATGTCAGATCGGACGCCGGGAGAAACCCGGGCGAAGGCCCTTCCTGTAGGTGCTCGGCCAAGATTCGCTATCGACTTGCAAATCTCTGCAGATTTCCAGATGAAAAATGCTGCTCTGCCGTGGCCTGAGCTGGCATCTCCTTGATCGCCAGCGAGGGAGAGTTTGGCTTTGCGGCTCCTGCCTCTCGCCTTGACCTTGGGCAGAGCCACCTCGGTGGCCCCATCCCCGTTGCCTCTCCAGTCTAGGCCTTGGCAGGGCCCACGTGTGGGGTCAGACATCTCTCTACTGTGCATCATAAAATGTTTGACAGCATCCGAGCCTCTACTTACTAGATGGCCATAGCCCTCCCTCCCACTTGTGACAAACACAAGTGTCCGTAGGCATTCCCTGGGTCAGGGGATGTGACAGAATCACTCTGGATGGAGAACCACTGGCCTGCCCTGACCCCCAAACCTCCTTACAGCCCCCGGTCGTGGCCCACCCTGCCCAGCAGCCCTCAGCGCCTAACCTCAGCGCGTCGTCCCAGCCTCCTCTCTCAAATACTCGGCTCCCGGGACCTGGACGGCCTATCCGTGGGGTGCATCAGCTATGGCATTGGAGTCATGTTCTTCTAGGTGGCACCGGCCCTGAGGTCAGGGTCCAACCTCAGTCATCGGCCTGGACCTCTGTGAGCCACAGAGGCAAGGCCTGGGCACCGGGTAGAGGACAGGTCATCCTGATGACCCAACAAAGCCTTGCTATTGTCACGGTCACTTAAAAGCTCACAGCCTCTTTTTCTCCAAACCACCTCTCCCCGTGGCCACCTCTAAAACCTCTCTGGCTGGGAAAGAGTGGGGAGCCATGTAACGTTCACTGTCCAGAGGTAGGTTGCAAAAGTAAAGCAAAAACGATAGCATCCCCACTTGGTTTTAAAATCGAGGGGAGAAAAAAATGTCTCAAAATCCTGTTTTTTTCCCTCTAAGAACTCAGTAAGAGTCACTAAGTGTTGTCGTGGGACAACTTTCTTGTCCTTCAGAGGGTCAGATTTGATGTTGAAAACCAGAAAACGTATGCACGATGTTGCAGAAGGTCCTTTCGCTGGCTTCACTCTGGGTAGCAAGGCGTGGTGACGCTGTGCGCTCTGCCCCGTGATGCTGGCTGTGACGTGGAGCTCGGTCCCCGAAGCCGGCGTGGTCTCCCTCCTCGGGCAGGACACCACACTGAAGCACCACCCAGGCGCACAGCTGAGCGGGACGCCACGGAGCCCTTGGTGCCTGTAAAGCAGACGAAAGGCTGCGTGTTGAGGAGGGAGAGAGGCTATCGATGGACCGGATTTGGGTCGTTTTGAGCGGATGGCCTGCGTACGTAGCGAACAGGCAGATGACGTAGAGTTCCTGGGGCGGCCTGTGCCACACCCTCACAAACACACGTGTGACCCCACTTCAGTTCAGAAATGACAGCCAAGGAGCTGTGCAGTGGAGCATGAGACCCCAGCCAGCAGAGTTTGGGGGACTGGGCCGGAGAGGGCTTTATATGTCATGACCTTGAATCCTGCAGCCTCGTTAAAAGCCCTTACTAATTATTGTAGTGTGTTCAGAGATTCTTCAAGATTTTTTATGTGCATAATGTTATATATACATTTTTTTCTGATAAATTTATTCTTATGTTAATATATTTTATCAAAATAATTTGTTATATATTTTATCAGAATAAAGTTTATTTTCACTTTATTCTGATAGAATACATCACATAAAATTTACCATTTTACCCATTTTTACGTGGACAGTTCTGTGACATTAAGTAAATCCCCCTCCTTTTTTTTCTGTAATTATTACCATCTCTCCACACCATTTTTTTTTCATCGTGCAAAACTGAAACTACCTGTTAAACTCTAACTTCCCATTCACCTGCCCTCCAGTCCTGGAAGCCTCCGTTCTACTCTTTCTCTCTGGGACTTGGACCGCAGCAGGTGCCCTGTCTGAGTGGCATCACACGGCACGTGTCCTTCGTGACTGGCTTGATTCTGTTTCACTGAGCACGACATGTTTGCGGTGTGCCCGTGTGCGGTGTGCGTCGGAGCTGCCCTCCTCGTCGAGACCGAACAGGGTTTATTCTGTCGCGTGCATTCACCCCACTTCGTCACTCTCCATCTGTCAGTGACACACTGGGGTGGCTTCCGTCTTCTGGCTGTTGGGAGGGATGCTGCTATGAACAGCGGTGGACAGCCCTTTGCCCGAATCTCTGCTTTTAATTCTCCGGAGCGTGTCCCCAGGAATGGACGTGCTGGATCGTGTGGCGAGTCCGTGTCTGACTGCAGAGGAACCGCCACACCATCTTCGACAGCAGCCACGCCGTCCCCCACGCCCAGTCGCAGAGCACAAGCGTGCCAGTCTCTCCACTTCCTGTTCGCGTGTGTCACTTCCTGCTCTGGGTGTCTCACCTGGTTTGGGCATGAGTTTTCCTCGTGATTCCCTAAGTGACGTTTAGTGCCCATCGGCCACTTGTGTGTCTTCTTTGGAGAAACGTCTATTCACATCCTTTGCCCATGTTTTATTCAGGTTGTTTCATTGTGTCTCGTCCTAATTTAATGAAAGCTTTTATTGTGCATGTTGAATAATGATCTACTTTTTATGTACCTATTGGGGTAAGAATAGGATTTTTCTCCGTCATTTTGTAAATATGGGAACTTACATTGATTTTCATATGTAAATTATATTTCTAGGTTAAACTCTAGTTACGATACATTATACTTTTTAAAATTCAACATATTGATGGATTCTATTTGCTAATATTTTTAGAGATATTTCTAATATTTTTAGAGATATTTCCTCTTTATGTTTTTAAGGACTATTAGTGTGTCCTTTTCTTTTTTTTGAAATGTTTTGGTTTGAGTATTAGGAAAAATCAGCTTTATACAATGTACTGGGAAGTGTTCTCTATTTCTGGAAGAGACTTTGGAAGATATTATTTCTCCCTACGTGTCTGGGAGAAATTGCTAGCATAGTTATCTTGGCCTGAGGGGTTTCTTTGTGGAAGAGCTTTAATTATGAATGCAATTTCTTTCATTCCTTTATGACTCGTTAGGGCTTCTACTGTTTCTGTTTGTTAATGTGTCTTCCAAGAAATCTGCCATGTCATCAAAGATGTTGAAATTATTGCTGTAAGGTTGTTCATAACATAGTCTCGTTATCCTAGAATCTGTGCTTCATTTGTTCCTGATAACGGGTAATTCGTATTTTCCCTTTCTACCCTGGTAGTTTAGCTAGAGGTCTCTTTATTTTATTGATTCTTTTCCCCTAGGGATAGAGGTTTAATTTCACTGATTTTCCTCTATTGTTTGTTTATTTTTCTGTTAGATTGATTTCTGCTTTTAGCCTTATTATTTCCTTTTGTCTATGAAATTGGTCCTCAATTTGCCCTTGTCTGCTTCTAATTATTTAGTTTAAGAGGGAAGCTTAGAATAAAGGCTCATATCAAATGTTTTCCTATAGTCATTTCAAGATGTAAAGTTCCTTCGAATTTTGGTATGTATTTTTCTCATTGTCATTCAGTTGAAAATATTTTCTGTGTCTACCCAGCCAATATCACTTTCTTTTAATTATATCTTTATACTAAGCTTTAACGTCTGAAAAGACAAGATACCAGTTTCTATTTTTTCTTTCAAAGTTTTATTAGTTATTCTTATATATTTTACTAGAAAGTTTAGACCATTCACACTCGTTTTGATTAATATATGTGGATTTTTAAAAACTGACTCATTTAGGCTTTCTATTTATTCTTTTGATTGCTTTAATAGCCATGGGTTGAATTCATTTTTTTCTCATTCTGTTTCTTTCTCTGATAGTTAGAAGTGAAACTTTATTATTTCGGGAATTATCTAGAAATTGTAACATGAACTTAACAAAGCTGAAAGTCAGTATTTTTAATTTTCAAAATTTTAGAATCTTAGAACACTTAATTCCCATTACCCATTTCGTTCTATCTTGTTTTATTTTTGTTACTTTACACGATGTTTAATTTACCTCATATTTACCATTGCCCGAAATCCCCGAACTTTATGCATGTTGGATCTCTGCTGCTGACATCAGTTTTCATCTTCCTAAAATAAATATTTTAGATGTTCTTTTTGGTGGTTTATCAAAACAGAGATTGTGGTGATAAACTCTCTAAAGTTTGGGTCTGAGGGAAAGTGGGAATTTCTAAAAAAAAAACATCTTTATTTCACCCGTTTCTTCAAAGAAGGCTTCACAAGGTATATGATTCTATATTTACAATTATTTTCCCTTCACCCTTTGAAAACATATCGCAGTGCCTCGAGCTTCTGCCGTTGCTATGGAGAAGGCCGCCATAAGTCTAATGTCATCTCTTTGTGTCTTTTCTTTGAGCTGTTATCAAGATATTCCCTTTGTGCTCGGGGTTGTGCTTCATTTTGATGTTTGGGGATGTGGATTTCTTTTTTGTTATTTTCGTGATTTGTTGTGTTTCCTAAATCTGCTGGCCCCTGTTTCCATGAGTTCTGAAATTTTCTCAGCCATTTCTCCATTGTCTCTCCTTCATTTCCTCTATTATTATTATTTTTTTTTTTTACGGTTTGGACTACAGTTACGTGTGGCTTAATGACAACGATGTGTTCCGAAAAATGTGTCATTAGGCGAGTTTGTGCACTTACACAAAGTGGGATGGTCCCGCCTGCTGCACACCCCGGCCGTGTGGCACAGCCTGGTGTGAAGACTGTGGGCAACTGTAGCACCATGGGATTGGTGCATCTAAACATATCTGAGCATAGAAAAGGTCCCATAAAAACGGCATCAGAGATGAAGTGTGTGTGTGCGCGCATGCGCGCGTAAGTCTCAGGAGGCTGAGGGGCTCCTTCTGGAGGGGGAGAGCAAATGTAGGAGGAGAGAGGGAGGAAGGGAGACAAGGAAGGAGAAGAAAGAGGGAGCACAGATGGAAGCAGACCCACAGGGATAAAGCTGGAGACGAGAAATAATAAAAGGGGGGAGGAGAGAGAGAGAGGAACAGGATGGAGGATGGAGAAGTAAAACTAAGCAAGTTTGTAAGCGTGTGTGTGTGTGTGTGTGTGTGTGTGTGTGTGTGTGTGTGTGTGTGTGTGTGTGCAGGGCGGGTGTAGGCGGTCAGGGGCTGGGCTCCCGGGATTCCCCACCCCACCAACTCCCTTGCCAATTCTGGGCTCTAACCACAGCAGGTACAAGGTGGGCAAACAGCATGTCGGTCTCATCTGTTTAGGCCGCCCGGGAATAGCAGTTTATCGCTCAGCTGAGGCAGGTCCAGCCTCATCTTTCAACTTTGCAAACAAACTTTTCTTTATAATCCGTGCTATTTTTATGGAACCACCACGGTGTACGCGGTTCCATCGCCGACTGAACTGCTGTTCTGTGACGTCACGGTGGCTCTATCTTAAGTCTCTATTTTCCTTTCTGCTAACCTGTCCTTCACATTTCCATATTCTTTATAACGCATTAAGGAAACATTTTTCAGGTTGATATTTTACTTCACTATTTCTATTTTCATCTGTATTTAAATTCATCTGTTTTCAATTTCAACTATGTGTTTTTTATTTCTGAGAGGGCTTTCGGGTTTTTTTGAAATTCTGGTTTGTTATATTAGTCTCTTGTTCCTCACTTATAATTTTGATTAACTCTCCTATTCCTTCAAACATATCAGTTGTTTTATATGCTGTATCTGATATTTCTAATATCTGAGTTATATGTGGGTCTGATCCTACAATTTGATTTGTCTGCTGACTTTCACTAATGGTGGTTGTTTCTTATACGTGTCATAATTCCTGGTTCATATATTGTATTGTTACTATGATTTTGTGTTCATTGGAACTTTATCTGTGGAAATCCTGAGGTCCTAGGTTAAGGATAAGTTTCAGAACCATAAAGAATCCTTAATGTCTATCTTTGTGTGTACCTCTTCGACCGTCTTTCTGCTTGTGTCTTTAAGCTCTGTTCCTGGAAGGAGTGAACATTTTTAAGGCTTTCGATTCTGCATTACCCGTTGCTGTACGAAAATGTTGCATCGGTGTACACTGCCATCGACACTGTGGGAGCGTTTGTCTCCTTATATTCTCTCTAGGACTGAGCATGTATATTTTTTTCGCTTTACTAATTTTATAGGTGAGGGATAGTATCTTAGGCTTGTTTGATTTCAAACTGCAAACAAAGGCGAATCGTTGGTTTGTAATTGGCCATGCATATTTCCTACTTTTGGAAATTGTCTCGCATTCTCTCTCCCCTTCAGCTCTTCGAGTATTAGGGTTTTTTTTTTCCCCCAGGAATCTTTCATGTCCTAAGTCTTATATCACTGGGGACCATGATGGTTAGCCTGCTCCATTTGGGTCCGTGTGTAGGGACCCCCTAAATCATTCCGAAAGTGCATTGTACGTTCTCACTATTGTACTCTGACTTCTTGGTCTTTAGAGAATTTGTTTTGTGCCAACACAAAATAATGATGAATCTAGAAGAAATAGGCACGTGCGTGAAGAGAACAAGAATGCAAATATTACACTTCTTAAGTCTTTCTTGAAAACAGTACAGACGAACTCCTGTCCTCGTGCTCTTGGTGATACCGTGAAGGGAAAGAAAGCTTTCTCCGTCCCCGGGTACATCCGGGCGAGTGAGCACGAGAGGCAAGCGCAGTGAGCCAGGGTCGACCCCGAGGGGTAATCAGACCCTCCGCCGAGTCTGCAGTGACGTCTGGTGACATGAGAGCTGGTGACGTCTCGGGAAGAAGATGGCATTGGTGGGACGGAGGGAGGGAGGGGGACCTCCCAGTGGGTGGGGGCATCGCTGGCGGATATGGACGCACAGAGAGTCTTGGAGAATGACAAATGGAACGTGTCCTCGGGTCCCTGGGGGCTGGAAGCGTTGCAGACAGGGTATGGTCATGGAAAAGAAGGCACAGAGGACAATCCCCGCCAAAGACTCCAGGTCACACTCTGGGCCGCCACGCAGCTCTCCGGGGCTGCGTGAGCGAAGTGACAACATCTGCATCCGATTGGTGTGAACGCTATGTTTATGGAGCTCATGCAGAAGTCTTCTTCTGAAACTAAACTTCTATTTCCTTAGGATGTCCTTATAAAAATACTCTAGTGATCTCGAATCACCCACCGAAAGCACGTGTGTGTTTTAGGACAAATTCGACCAGACTCAGACGTCATCGATCTTTCCAGGCTCAGCTCGGAGCTGGCACGTGAGCGGGCCGCGTCCGTACCGAGCAGCAGCCGAGGCAGTGCGCAGGCACCGAGGCCCGGGTTCGCCGCGAAGGAGTTGGCAGAGGGCTCTTCACGTGATGTGATTGAATGTGAACCGTTAATTACGTTACAAAACGTAAAACACCGAAGCCCGAGTCTCAGCAGCTGAGTTGAATTAGTTCCTCAGCCATAGGAAATGAGAGCATGAGATGGAAGACTCGTGAAGACCTGGATGCGAAGTGCTCCACCTGCTAGCGTGAGACACCCTCGGTTTAGTACCAGGTCACTCTCCGCCATCCCTGCCTCCTTCCAAAACCTGACGGCCACTCGCCTATCAACACGGCAAACGGTCTTGCTTTTTAGAAGAGTTATTTAATAACAGCTCGATTGGGATATAAGCCACCTCGCACCACTGTCCTGCACCGTGCTGCGTCAGCCAACAATCATCGTCCAGACGGCAGCTGTGACATGCTTTGAATTTCTGAACGTTGCGTATCGTTTTCCATGTTCTCTGGCAAGGGTCCCTCATGTCACAGGTGCAGGGAACGGACAATGAAGAGCGGCCCAAACAGAACTCGGTCCTTAACTCCCATCTGCGGCAGAGAAATGTCTCTTTAAAATCGAGATGATTTTTTTTTTCTTTCCTGTGAGGAAATGCAGACCACCCCCCCACCTCTACGTCTCAGACAGAGTCTGCTCGTCTTGTTTGCCCTAACGATCCACCAGGGTCTGCTGTCTGGACTGCCTGGCCTGGAAAGCCGGTCTCCCGCTTTCTTGCTGGAATTGCCCTCACGTGGCTGGGCTGGCGGTCACGTCAGAAATGGAAAACTGTGTAATTTCAAATCCAGGGAGACGCCGCAGCAACAAGCACTCGCTGTTTCGGAAGCGAATGAGCTCGGCCCACGCGTAATTGATCTCTCTCTGCCTCTCGGTCTCCGCTCTTCTGTTCTCCGGGCTTTTGTCTGCTTTTCTACCCATCGGTGCCTCTCCTGAGGCAGCGTGTGCAGGGACAGGATGTGAGGTTGGCATGGATCGAACCTGCCGCTTGGTTTATGAAAGTTTCGGAAGAGAAGATGCAGGCACTGAAGTCCGCGGTGAAATGGTTGTAACGACACCTGTGCATTCAGATGTCTGCTGATGGATGGCCCGTCCTCAGTGGGCTGGGGTGCACGTGGCCCCACGTTCTCCCCCCTCTCCCCTTGTGCCTCTCAGGCAAGTGGATTTGCAGCGCCTGCCAATATGGGGCCCAGTCAAGGCGAGCGAGTCTTCCCTACCCGCCCCTCCCAGCCCCCGAGCAGGGCGAATGGCTCAGGGAAAGTGCAGAAATGGCTCTGCCATCCAGGCACTGGGCTTGGTCTCAGGACAGTTTTGCCGTGAGGCCACTGAATCCGCGAGCATCCCAGGCTCCTCTGGAGTCGCGTGCGCTTGCTATCGTAAGGTGAGAATGGAATTATCGCCAGGTGTAAGGCCCTTATCCTCCTCAGTCACACATTCCCCAGCTCACTCATTCTGCGGGGCCAGTGGCCAGCTCTCTTTGCCCACGTCATTCATATATATATATATATATATATATATATATATATATATATATATATATATATATATAGAGAGAGAGAGAGAGAGAGAGAGAGAGAGAGAGAGAGATAGATATAGATAGATAGATAGATTAGATAAGATATAGATTTCTATAGTTCATTATAGAAATTGTAACCATATAAGGTTCCTACAAACACTTTGAATTCTTGAATTGATGGTTCCCCATAAGAAACTGTCAAAATTGCCCTGATGATACTTGTGGGTGGGGATTCTGTGTCTGCTCACATCATCACATCATCTCTTATTACTTGGGGTCCACGTGTGTCTTCCAGGATCTCGCTGGGCTCCTCAGGGACTACAAGCCGTTACTGAGGACATGAGCCACCTCCCGTGATGATGTGTGAGTAACCTGGCAAGTATCTACTGAATGTCAGGTGTCCTCTAGGTGCTAGGGACCGCGGTAGGGAAAGCAAGACCCCTGCTCTTGTGAGCGGCTGGAGAGAGACCACGGACGGACGCATCAAGAGGCAGTAAGGGTTCCTGCAGAGCCGTGAACCCAGGTGATGCGATGGAGCTGGCTACTTGTAGGCTTCTTGGGCGATCGGGAAAGGCATGTCTGGGTCAGCGATGTTTCAGCCAAGAGCTTTATGATAAGCACGAGCCCACCTTGTAAAGGTGGAGAGGACGAGCATTTTGCTGATTTATTTTTATTCACACTTTTTAAATATTGCAGTCACACTTAGCACACAGAGTTATATTAGGTTCAGGTGTACAACATGGTGATTAGACGTTTATATATAACTTGCGAAGTGATCAGCCGATAAATCTAGTACCCATCTGACACCGTACGTAGTTATTACAATATTGTTGACTATATTCCGTATGCTATATACCCTCCATCTCCATGACTGTTTTGTAACTACCAATTGTACTCCTTAACCTCTTCCCCCTGTCCACCCCCCAGCCCCCTCCCATCTGGCAACCGTCGAAATGTTCTCTGCATCTATGAATCTGTTTCTGTTTGTTGGTTTTGTTCTTTAGATCTCACATGGAAGTGAAATCATAGGGCCTTTGTCTTTCTCTGTCTGACTTAACTCCACTCAGCCCCATACCCTCTAGGTCCATCTATGATGATGATGTTGCAGATGGCAAGAGTTTATTCTTTTTTATGGCTGAGTAGTATTCCATTATATATATGGACCACCTCTTCTTTCTCCATTCACCTGATGATGGATACTCAGGTAACGTCCATATCTTGGCTTTTGTAAGTAATGCCGTGATGAACATATGATGGATTCACAGTAGAGTTTTCTGTGTGTGCAGATAAATATCCACAAGTGGGATTCCTGGGTCCTTCTTTGTCTCATAGCCTTTGTTGGCATGTATTTTGTTTGGTATAAATATTTCTACCCCAGCTTTTATTTTTTTTTTCCCTGCTTCCGTGTTCATGAAACATCTTTTTCCATTCCTTCACTGTCAGTCTCTGTGTGTTTTAATCTGAACGCAGCTCTTGTTTCGAACCTTAAGACAGGGCCATTCCATAGCCCGCGAGCTCGTCAAAACTCTTGGTGTCCCAGGCATCCAGGAAAAGATGGGATGTATTTTTTGAGGGATACGAAGGGCATTACGTAAACCGTGCCCGTGGAGTAAACTGAGCAGGCTTTCGGATTAGCCCACGTCAAAGCCTATTTCACGACAAGTGACCGGCCTGCTCTCATAATCGAGAAAGGACCGGATATCTCGGGCCGTGAATCTGTTTGTGTTTTCACAATCTCACGTAGAAACGATACGTAGGTTTGCCTTCACCACGTTTTATTTTTAGAAAATCTGGAAAATCAAATGCCCTCGGTCCGACCACATGACTCTCGTTATCCGTCGTAGGAGGAAGGCATCTTCATGGAGGAAACTCGTCACCCGCCGTGTGTGAACAGCAGCCGGCTCGTGGCTATGGGGGAGGGCCCGCCACCCGCACGCCGTTGGCTGTGTCCTAGCCGGGAGTGGAGGGCTCTCTCTCTGGCTTACCCCGAAGACCCCAGATCTGGGTCGGGTGGGCTCTTTGGGAACCCCAGGCCTTGTTGAATCTCCCCACATTCTCGTCTCCAATTCCTAGATCTGGCTGTGTGACCCTAGAGTTTGTCCCTTTGCGACAGGACTTTTCTGAGAAATTCTGAATGTTCGTGTGCATGGGTTGACCTTGGACGAAAGAGTTTTTGGCCCTCCCCCACAGTACCTGGGGTCAGGCAGACATTGGGCACAGATCTCACTGCACACTCCTCCCCTCCCCCAGTGCACGTGTCCAGCTGAGTCTGACTAAAGTGGCCAGGCCATCTCTGAAGGCCTCAGGGGTTCAAGGAACTGTTCAAAAGGAGCGGGGGCTGGTGTCACCCCTTCCGACCCGTTTTCGCTCTTGAAGTTAAAGTGAGGGTCTCAGATCTTGTCCAGCTCCTGCAGGCGGCTCCACATCCTTCTCTCTCACGGGCTCCTCAGCAGAAAAGGGGACTCACACACTTAAGGGACAAAGCCAGAGCCAGCGGTCTGGAGAGCAGGGTCCCTCCCCCCGAGCTCCTGTGGGACCAGGGAGATGGCCTGGTTTGGCCCCCTCAGAGGACAGCTCTCGTTTCCCCGTGTAAGATGGACAGTCACACTGACCCTGCCTGGCCTTCATCCACCGAGCCAGACAAAATGGGCAGGAAAAGCCGTCTTTGGACACAGGGCTGGGACAGGGGTCAACGACTGAGCAAACCGTATCCCTGCCTTCGTCTCTCTGTGTGTATGTTTTTCCTTAGATTTGAAATAAGGGACAGAGTCTGCTCATATCACTTAAGGATCATGTTTTCAAGGTCATGCCTTAGACATAGGTTATCTTAGGGCTGATTAAACTATAGAAAAGGCTCGTTTTTGCACAGCGCGTTATTCTTGTTGAGTTTTCACACTGTCCCGTTTCCTCCTCCTCGCAAGGCGGGATGGTTACTGCCCCAGGGCTCGGATGGGTAACCTGAGGCCAGGTGGGCCGCGGGACTTGTGTGCACAGGCACACCGCTGAGGCAGTGGCTCTCAGATCTCTGGGTGTGTCCTTCAAATTCTTTCCATCTTTCGTATCTCAAAACCTTACATCTTTCTGAAGTGACGCCGTGTTGCCAAGTTGGCCAACCACGCTCCGATGGGCTCACAGGTGCGAGCTGAGCTGAGCTGAGCTGAGCCGCCCTCGGCGGAGCTCGCCACAGCTGCTGACCCCTCTCTGCTCGGCAGCGGCTGGGTGGAGCGTGTGGGCCGTGCTGAGGGAGCACCAGGGCGTCTTCACAGACAGAGCACAGGATTTCACGAGCACGTGTGTGCCACATCTGCTCAATCCACACACGCAGACACCGTGCGTCCTGTTCCGGAGGGACTGAGAAGTGACTTTCAACTACATGAACATCCGCCACTCGGTAGAGTTTTTTCTAACCTATCACAAATGATCATTTTTAAAGACGTTCAAGTTCAAGCTAATTTCAGATTCACAGAAATGGTGCACAAAAACGGCACACAGAGATCCCTGCACCTCCCCCCACGCCCCCCCACAACGCTGCTGACGGGGAAGGTGTTAGCAGCCACCGTTCCGGGAGGCATTTTGCTTACGTCGACCAGGACAAAGCAACCTCAAGACAGTTGGCCTGGAAACTCACTTTCTAAAGGATACTATGCTTACTCTGCAAGTCGACCCAAAAGATTTCTTTGGCGCCCCAAATTTCTGAGAGACGGGGATGACTCAAAATACGGCAGGAACTGGATCGAACTGGATCGAGCGTGAGACGTGGCAACTCACCTCCCTAAGGACCGCTCTGAGAAGTCTCCACTGGGGCATCTCAAGCGTTAAAGGCCTAATGCAAACCAACCATCTTTTTCTCCTACGGTTTTGAAATGGAAAATCAGCTAGATAATCTGACACCCCCCCCCCGCCCCCACAAAAAAAAGGGCAGGGGAATGGGTCTGGGCAAAGACCCTACAATCATTCTGCATAATTCACCGCCGAGGGTGCAAGTCTGTTTAAGACAACACTCAGCTAGCTGTGTTAGCGGGATGTTTCACGACGTCGGGAAGAAGTCATTCCCTCCTGAGCCAGCACGAGACAGCTCGGAAGAGTAAGCGTGTGGCAGGGGGGACCTCCCTCCTCTCCCCAGCCTCGTACTCCAGACGGCAATCCGAGGACAGCGTGCCATTTCTAGCGGTTCTCCCTTCTCCACGCCGGTTCGGAACGATGAATGAGACAGTGATAAGTTTATTTACACCAGGGACTCCCTCCCCTCTCTTAGGGCATGAGGGAAATGCTTTTTGATGAGACACACGTGCTCACTGTAGCGTTTAAGAAACAGTGAAAACATATTTCCATGTTCCCGTACCTGAGGGGTCTCTCAGGGGCCACGCCCATAAACCAAATATGTTTTGTTTCTGATGAATTACTCTCAGGGGCAGGACAGAAAGAATTCAGAAAGTCCACGTTACAGGGAAGTGGCCGCGGGAGTGTGTGTCTGGGGCGGTGCCCCCTGTTTGCCTCGTTGGAAAATGCTGGGCACTTCGGGGAGGGGACAGGGGGTGAACGCACGTGACAAGCTGAAGCCTCATAGTCCCTGCAGGATGGACGGAGGCAGAGAAAGCCAGCAGCATTGGGGCCCGCTCCCGCCACGCTGGCTGTGGCCTGCCCGGCCCGATTCAGGCTCCTGCGGCTGCCAAATTTGTTCCTCATTACTATTTTCATGTGACATGCGCGTCTCTGCAGAGGCCCAGGGGGGAGTCCCTTTCATTCCGATATTCAAAAATAGTTCTCCGAAGGAAACAGTATCCTTAGAAGAAGACGCACACACAGGGCCACGTGTTTCCAGCTGAGTTCGGGTGGACGGGACGGAGGTTCGTACAAAGCTCTGAGAAAAGCAGACGAAAGTGATGTCAGCCAGGCCAGGAAGCGCTGCCCTCGGTCCCAGGAGGGCTGAGAAGTGGCATCCAGAGCCCTTTCCACGGGAATCCGGCAGCTTAGAGTTCACTTCCTTCCCTGACACGGGGCCCGGGGGGTACTTATTATCTTCCTAGAATGGGGTTTCCAGATCTCGTGCTAGAAACGAGGGTCTGCCTGGGCCTGGAGGGGACAGCGGGACCGGCGGGGGGGTGGGGGACAGGAAGGGGAGGGATTGTGTGTGGGGAGGGCCCGTCTCCTTCCTGGCTCCAGCCCCATAAAGCCGCCCAGTAAGGGACCCCTCACGACCAGGGGCTGAAGACATACCGAGAGGGGGCTCTGCGATTGGAGCCCCCGGCCGCAGGGCGCGGCCCCCCGGTTCTGGAGCCCGCACCTCGCCCAGGCTGCGGGCACGTACGTTAAGCGCCTCAGACCGACTCGGGTTCATCTCCTTCCCGGCTCAGCACAAAGCCGACCCGTTCCTGGCTCACGCCCAGGGGCCGCCGCGTGTGGGCTAAAGGTTCGCTTCTCCCAGCACCTGCCGGCAGCCAGCTTCACCTTCGTGGTGTGTCCAGGGAGTCCCAGAAAGGTCCCCGAGCCCATTTCCTGCTTATCTTCGTAAGGAAGAGGGGGCACAGCATCTAGTCAGAGCATTGCCAGGAAACAGCCGATGCCGGGGGTGGCCTCGCACTGTGGGTGTTTGCACTCGTCAGCCGACGTGCCAGCCCCTGGCATCCGAGTGTGCGAGCTGCTGTGGGGAGGTGGCCTCAGGGGTGGGAACGGTGAGGTCAGCCTGTGCGTGGGGTGCCCAGGGGCGAACGCCAGCTCGGTCGCAGGGGGTTAAGGCCACAAAGTGGCCCGGACGAGCCCTCGCTGGCGGCCGTGGCCGAGGCCTCCCTCTTCGTGCCGTGATATCCTTCCATGTCTTGTGTCCGCTCCCTCTGCCTTTCAGAATGGCCTTCTCTCTCTGTCCCTTGGACCCGTTTGTCAGCTAGAAAACCCTTCCGGCTGGCCAGCGGCTCCCACACGTCAGGCCCACGCACCGCTTGGTCATCTGGACTTCTCAGAACAGGTGGCAGCACCCGCCATCCGGTGCCGGGCCAGAACGGGGCTGGTCGGAGACACCGGCCACGTCCTGCCCACATGCAAAGCCCGGTGACGTCCGTGCGTGCTGAGCGGGGGCGTCACACCCCACGGGCCCGAGCCCCGCACCGAGGCCCCCGCTTCTCGTGTCCGCGGGCGGCAGGAGCGAGCGGGTCAGGGGTGCGGGGAGGTCCGCAGGGCGTCTCGTGTACCCAGGGAGGGGACGGCCGGGCTGAAGGCTGCGTTCACGTGTTCCTCCCTCGGGCATTGCCAAGGGTTCTTGTCTTGCAAACCGTGTTGAAAGGATTTCTCTTTATACTTATTGAAGACGGACGTTTGTTGCGGACGTTGTCATGATTTTATAAGTAGTTCTCTTTTGTTATATTTGCGGTATGTGTATTTCTAAGATCAGAATGCCTGGCCTTTTTTGATTTGTGGTTTTGGGGGGTATTGAAGAAGGCTCGCCCCTCCATTCTAGTGGCTGCATTTGTACAGATACAGTTTGGAGTGTCCTTAGTCCCCAGCCTGAGGGCGGCCGAGGGGCTGGGAGAGGCCGAGGGGCTGGGAGAGGCCGAGGGGCGCCGGAAGGCTGACTCAGCCTCTCGAGGCCGTCTGTGACCTCCACGCTCGTGCTCCCCCGTGGGCAGGTGACCGTGTGCACGGCCCTCCGTGGTCACATTCCGCTTTGGCCGTCGGAACTCCGGGCAGCCGGAGGCCTCGGGCGTGGAGGCCCCCGATGGGCAGTCTGACCCGGAAGCCCCTCCCCCCACCTTTCTAGACACTCTCTGGGGGGAGGGACAACGTGTATTCTTCTTACAGCAACTCTACATAAGAGCCTTGACTGTAGATGACAGGCGCATTCACAATTCCCTACGTGGTCTCTTGAAATTCGATCCTAAAACAATCAGAATAGTAATAACCAGACTACGATTCTTCCTCTTTCTCTGAACTCACGAGGTTCCTCTGAATCCTGGGCTGGCCTGTGTGTGTCCTCACATCTTAACTACAGTTCTGCCCCCCTCGCCGTCTGCCCCCCGGGGTGTTAAGACGGGACAGCTGGGACACGGCGAGACGTCCCATTTCCGGACAGGACGCACTCCCTCCCTGCTCCCCGTGCGCTGGGGCAGCCCCTCATCCGGGCCGTCGGACCCCCCAGGCTGCCCGTTCCCCGGGGTTCTCTGTCTCTCCTCTTCGTCCTTCCCGAGGGCGCCCGCTGCAGCTCTGCTGCTGCCGTGCGGACTGGCTGGCTCTGGGACTCGCGGGTCCCAAACAAACACAGCTCGCTGTTCCCGCCGTCTCTGCCGGGAGCTGTCATCCCACTCGTCACCCTGCCCCGCCCCGCGCCTCGTCCGTCCCCTCCCCGGGCATCAGCGTCTCCTTACAGAAACTGAACGGAAATATGCGGATTTTACGCACGAGTCCCGATCGGGTGGGAGTCAGGGCACCAAACAGAGACCCGTTTCCTCGCGAGGAGATCAGCTTTCACCCACAGCCGAAGGGTGACGACTGGCCAGCAAAAAGAGACAAGATGTCCCCAGCCCTGTCGGTGACAGGGGGCTGTTTTCCTTTGCTGTGTGGACAAGGGAACGGTTTGTTTCTGTGGGTCGCCCACTCTCTCATTTTATCCGCCATGTGTGTGCGCTGTGATCGCAGGCAGCTTGAAACGTTCTCTCCCGTGAAAGGGGAAACGTCTCCGGGGAGTCGTGTGCGCGGGGCCTGCCCTGGGGCGCTGCCACCCCCACCCTGTCTCAGGAGCCAGCTCTTTGCTGGGGACTTGGCGTGTTCCATGCGGAGACCACCCCGCCTGTCCCCTGGGCCGCAGCCTCCGTGTCTCCGCGCCCAACTCGAGGACAGCAAACCCCCGCCTCAAGCGAGGCGTGTCCCCGACTCACCCCCGGGTGCCATTCAGAGTGGCGTTCCACCGGCTTGACACGCAGCCCTGGCCGGCTCGCCTCCTCGGTGTCCATTCTGATACCGTGGCAGGGTTTGCTGGAGGAGAGCCCACAGGTGAGGCGGGAAGGTGAGACAGGTAAACCGTATATAATGCAGACGCGAGAGCTTTTAGAAGCTGGAGGGTTGTCTGGGGCCACTTAGGGTGGTGGCAGGTACCAGTAGACCTTGGGGACACGGATCCAGAGACCCACCCTGGATTTTTTACTGATCAGCCACCCGGCACACCGAGCAGCTTCGGTCGGTGTGTCTCTACAACACGGCCGGTTGGGAGTTCGTTGGTCCAGCTTTGGAGGGGGGACACCAGCACCAGTGGGAGCAGAATCCTGGGTGCCAGGGAGCCGCGTGGCTCCAAGACGGCTCTTTAGTCGACGGGCAGGAAGGGGACCGGGGGTGGGGGGCCCGGAGCTTCCTCCAGCGGGACGAGTGTTCTCAGGAGCCGAAGCATCACCCTCAACGCCGAACACCCGTAAATAAATTCCAAACCGCTTTGGAGGCGAGTGAGTCTGAGACGCGTTCTCTGTGTGCTCGCCTGGCCCAGGCTGCTCAGGGTGCCCGGTCGGCTCTGCCCCCCGGGCCCCTGCTTGGTTTTCGTGGCTCTCTCTTCCTCTCCCTCACCCTCTCCCTCTCCCTCTTCCTCTTCCTCTTCCTCTTCCTCTCCCTCTCCCTCTTCCTCTCCCTCTTCCTCTTCCTCTTCCTCTTCCGATTTTGCCGGCAGCCCAGCACCTGCTCGGAGCTCCCCGGCCTCCTGTCGTGGCCAGATGGCCACCGTTACTAGGCTCGTGTGCAGGTGGGACGGGGAAGCAGCGCGTGTCTCAGTAGGAGGTCAGAACGGAAAGATTAGGTGTCCACTGAATAACTGGAAAGAAGCCACAAAGGGTCCCCTTTCTCTGTCACACTGGTTCACTGCGGTATGTTCTGACCGACAGAGGTGAAAGGTCACGGAGAAGGGGCGCCTTTGTCCTCCTCCTGTCTCGAGGGCCTGCGAGGGCCAGCGGTGCGCCCTGGCCTCGGTGCTGTGTCCGCGAGGTCCCTGCCCTCCCCGCCCTGCCCCGCGCGTGGTCAGCTCAGGCCCCACTTTTCACCACGGAGAAGTGTCCCGTTGTCACCTGTCCGTCCCTAAGGCCTGCAGTTGGAGGCGGCGAGGTCAGAAACGGGACATCGGAGCAGCCCCGCCCCCTGCCCCTCCCCCCGCCCTGCAGCCCCGCCTGCTGCCTGTCGCCAGCCCCGTGTTTCGGGGCTCGATCCGGGCTCCCCCCAGCCATCCTCCCCCATCACCTCCGGGGAAGCTGAGCTCCCTCCTCCCGAAAGCTCTGTTCTCACAGCCACGATGTCCTCGCCTTAAAGTAGCCAGCTTTGGGCTCGCTGCTCCGATGTTCGGTCTTGAGTTGAAAGTAGGCTGTTCACAGAGGCCTCCCTACGTGGGACAATTCTGGACAAAGGCGATGCATCGAGTTAACACAACCTTCCAGGGAGCGGCTGTGTCCGGAAGCTCAGACAACGACATCTGAAACTCAGGGACTGCCGTGTCCTGATCGGGGCGGGCGCAGGGCGCTCTGGCAGATGCCTTCCGGTTACAAACAGAGTGCATTTCGCGATTAAAAAAA